>JARHVA010008309.1:0-57500 GCA_037957365.1 Torreya grandis
TAATCTCAAATAACAACCTATAATAATCAAAATCATAATTTATTTCAAGATCTTACCTAATTTTATACCACCTGATGTACGGGCATGATGCATACAACATACTTTACCATCTCCATGACTTTTATTTATATCTTGATGCCTTCAATAATATTTGATTTTCCTTGCCATGCAGGTACTTTCTTAAAATATTGAATTCTCTTCTTGAACACTCTTATTTATTCTTACCTCCACTAGGCTAATTGGCCTCCTTTCATGCATCTAGTTATTTTATTTCTATTTAATACATATCTCCACCCCTCATAATCTACATTATATACTTTTTATATATCACCATTGTCATCTCCTTATCCATTTTCAAGTTTGTATTCATGTAACTTTCAACTTGCTCAACCTCACCTAGCTTTATAGGCCTAAATGCCTCATTCATTATTTAATGGTTCTTATATTCTCTAAAGGTTTCTATTTACCATCCAATTTCCTATAAAAACTCTATTATCCATACAAACAACCAATACAAACTCCAAGTAATAACTTAAATAAATTGACTTTCCTCTCTTTGAGGTTGCTTCTCTAATACCCCTACTAAATCATAACTCTAGATGGTTTGACCAATATGTATGTATTATATAAAAAAGAGGACATATTTTGATATAATTTATCTTTATTAAACTCCATATAAATTTTCAAATCTCAATTCCCAATTTAACTCTACTAACTCAACACCCCCTTTTTATCAATTAGGTCTCTCTTAGGCCTAGTCACTCACATAATTCAAGAACATATATAGTATGGTCAGGTACTAATCTAAAACATTATCCATACTCTATATCATACTAAAATACATTATAATACAAATTTTGGTTTGTGGAAATGGAAGTTATGATAGTTTCCAATTTAAAAACCTAATTTTGGTCTTGACAGGCCTGTAGGTGGTCAAGGGATGAAAATGGTATATTTTGATTTTTTGGAAACTAAAGACTATCTTGAGACATATAATTAATATTTAATAAATAATTTAATCTTATAAAATATTTATTTATCCTTAAATAATCTCCAAACATTATCAATACCCATTGATACAAACTTTTGGGTGCATTTAAAAGATTGTGTTAAGGATTCTTTAGAATCTTCACTCCTAGTACATGTTTGAATCTCTAATGGTATCAAACCTAAAATTAATAATAAATATACTAATTTTTTTATTCAAAAAAATTTAAAATAACTCAAATAACCATCCACACACCTCAATTTCTTGACCTTCTTGACTGTATAACAAAACAATTCTCCTCAATAGACTATGTAATAATAAAATTCAAGTTAGGTTGAATATTGAGCCTCCAAATGTATTTATTATAATTAAAAAGGATTAAAAACAGTCTTAAAATATTCAATACACTCTCAATACCTAAACACTCCTCAAAATACCCACCCTATTATCTATCTATCTATTGGACTTTACAAAACATAATTGTTTTCAATAGTCTGGTTTAAAGATCTAACCTTATTATCTGAGTTATGATTATAGAAACACCATATAATCATGAATATAAACAAAACACACCAATTATATTAATAATAATTTAACAATGATTATTCAAACAAAACTTTGTTCCATTATCACAAGCATATATATAGTCTATGTACAGATTATTCTTTTTGCATGTATATTTCCTTCACATCTTGATCTTTTCTTGGGACTCTCTACCTCTATCCTTTGTACCTCTCATCATCCTATAATTTTAATGCACTTATATAACTATACTTTCTTTATACATTCATTTTAACCTCTTTATTATTCTAAACATACATAATGACTCACCTTTCTTGCCAACCCCATGTAGGGTGACAATTACAACTTCCACTTTTTTGGCCTATACTAATTGTTGCCATGACTTGAGAATTAAAACACCTTCACACAACTTATAGGACATATATATACCAACTAAAAACATTCATCAACATTTAACTTCTCACAAAACATAAAATATTCTTCTTAAGCATAGTTCTAGAATTTAAAATTTTAATTTCTAGATTTTCTAGGGAAAACCAAAAAGGATGATAAAAACTCAAATTCAAGACTCCTAAAGACTCTAATACAATATAATAGTCTCTATAAGAAATATAACACCCTCACAAGACAAAAATTGGCCATATTGAACCTATTAAACATATTAAAATACTTTTCACCTTGGAATGCTCTTCATTAGGTGGTTGAGAGATTGGAACTAAGTAAGATAGTGCATGAAAACCCCAACTTATTTTCAAGGTTTCAAAATACTCATGAAGTGATAGTACATGATTAATATATAGTGATATTTTAGATATAGGCATACTAGGATGAAGTATGGTCTGATGTGATGTTGATGGATGTATGTCATGTAATCTTGTTTATACCTTCGTATTTTAACTAAAAATTAGTACATGATTGGTGATAAAAGACTTATCACTTGTATAAGGATGGATGGAAGTATAACTTGAGCCCCTTAAAAGATGAGGATGAAGGAAGACACAATAATGTGTGCATGATAATTATGATGGTATTAGATAAATAATTACTAAGATAAGAGTGAGAAAATTAGTTATATGCACTCATGCATAAGAAGACACAGGATATTCATGTAGAATCAAAGGATAGTATGGAAGAGACTCTTTAAAATTAAGTGAATATGTTTGTATTTGAATTATTTGACATTATATCATGTTATTTACTATAAAATCTACCAGTCATAAGGATCATTATCCCTCATATGGACTTGTTTCCAAGAGAAACTCTACCAAACAAGGCCATGAATAAATGAAACCTATGTTAATGAATAAGTATAGAAGTAGGTGCATGAGTTATTGAATAAAAGTCTAATAAAAAAATCTTGAATCCATTCATAGTAGCTATAGTACTGACACCAAATAAGGATGGATAATGATGCATGTGTATAGATTCAAGAAGAATTTTAATAATTAATATAAAGTGAATAATTAGTCTTGATAGCCATATCATGCATTGGAGTTATCATAGGTTCCTAAAAAAATCCATAAAAACATGAGAAGTTTTGTTTGTGTGTGAAATAGGAAACATGATTAGAATGTAGGCATAGTCACAAAACAAACAAAGTCCTTATTAGGCTAAAAATTGTGTATTTATTATGGGAACATAGACTAACATGTATAAAATGTTCATTATCAATTCTAAATGAATAAATAGATTTGAGAAAAATAAAGCATTCATTTCCCATATAAAAAATATAAAAAACATTTGGGAAAACCATTATCATATCTCTATATCAATATCTATATTTTTAAAACTCCATATAAATAAACATGATAACTATTTATTGACCTTTAAAATACATTGTTACTTCATAATTTTATCCTCTTGATTTGAGTGAGAATGAGTCTTTTGGCATTCCATAGTCTCTTGGAGTACTAATATAGGTTGAATACATCTAAAATAAAAAATCTTATATAGGAAGATATTTATTTCAGATTTGTCACACATCTACACTATGATTTAATGGTTCTATTCTAATATCAACACTTTTTAGACTTAAACAATTATCTCATCATAAGACCAAGTCATAGGAAGTGTGATTTTTGTTAAAGATATTAAAATTACATGTGCTAAGGAAATAATCCCAAATCATTACATTGGATAATCAATCAAGGTGGCATTTACAATTTTTAACCACTTATGCACTACTTATTCATCCTTTTAGGATTTCAACTAAGTAATGTACTAATCTAAAACCATTTAAAATATTCAATACATAAGCGTAACTAGTTGGCCACCCTTTATGGGTTTTCAGCGAACATGTTCATGCTTCTAATGTTATGGCCTTCATATTGGAACACTATTCAAAATCTAAAAACTAAAGGGTGTGCAGTACCTACAAAGAAGGTGGAGGACATAGGTTACATTATTGGGGCTGATGGAGACTGTGAATATGATGTTATTGGAATAGTTTTAAAGGAATTCATAGCTAAATAATCTAGTATTATAGGTGTTTCCTATGGTTGGATTGTTGGATGAGTAGTTGTAGAAGTGTTTTTATACTTGAGCTCTTGTTGGAGCTAGTTTTTGGGGATAATATTTTTATCCTAATTGATATCTATAATAGATTTATCCAAATGTGATAAGTTATTTTTGAACATTGTCCAACATGTGAAAAAAAAAATCACCATAATGATCATAGTGCATAGTGTGAATTGTCACCCTGATTAGACTATAAATTTCTTCATCTTATATGATTTTGAGAATGGATCTAGGATTTGACAATTTTTTTTGTATTTCTTATACTATCTCCTCGAGTGTATTTGTATAAATTTATGTCTGAATGCTGAAAAAAATATTTTGTAACATATTGTTATTCCATTTTTTTAGCTTATGCATGACAAATTATCTTGATTCTAGTGACTTATTTATTGTCATGTCTAGTTTCTTAGAGGTACTAGATTGATCTCCCATTTTTCCTTTACCTTTTTCAACATTGGTGAGTTCTAGTTTGGTCTCAATTGATGTGGTTTTCAATTGATTATTTTAGTTAAACATGCCTTAGGATATGTGTTGAGCTTGGAATGAATCCATAACAAATAATTTCCCATATTGTTTGATAAGTTCAAAAGTAACCCTTATTTTTAATTTCATATTTTAAAATTGTGTGAGAATTTGTTATAGCTTCTACGTAGTGAGATAGTTTTTTGTTACATTGGATAAGAGGAGTGAAATTATTATTGTTAGTCATAATTGAGTGAATAAAGTAGGACATGTTTTATCAATTAATTGGTGAGATTTGGTGAGGTGGAGTTGTAGGTATTAATTTTCCTTAACTATAATGTATTTTATTCTAGTGTATAATTTTTCTATGTCATAGACTCCTAAAATGTAGTTGTTCATTCAAATTTCTTTGAAAATGGTACCTGGGAATATAGAGTGATGTTTCCTACATAGTTTTGACAAGGGAAAAAATATAACTCATAGATTTTAGAGGTGCCTTTTTTATTTGGAGCATTGGAAGAGAGAAGGTTATGCATCATGCTAAAGGTGTTGGGATATCCCATAACCATTATTTATTAAATTGTGGTTTGTGCTCAAAGGCCTCCTATTATGCACCCCCTTGTCTATACACAAAGAATTGTGATGTATAATATGGTTTTTACACACTGGGTATCATATCCATATTGTTATACTCTATTATTTACTTCACTACATCTATTTGCCATATTTTATACTCTACCTCCACCTTTACTTTGGTATCTAATTTTACATACTCCTTGGTTGCTTGATCCTAGGCCTTCTTATTTTTAATTTTTTTTTCCTTCACAAGGGTTCTTTTATTATATCATCTTATTCAGGATCTTTTACTACATCAATTTCAACCTTTTATTTTAGTGTTGCTTGTGCTTATGTATATGTTTTTTCCTTATCCTTCCTTGTAGTTTATTCACATTGATTCTTATTTTATTCTTCTTTCTTATTCTTATTCTACTCCTCTTCAAAAACTGAGCATGCCACTTATTCCTTACTCTTCTTATTTTCCTCTTTATTTTCTCTTTTCTAGCCTTCTTTGTTGCCACATTTTGAGCCTTCTCCTACTGTAGTTAATCCTTGGCATCTTACTCTTGTGTTTCAATATTTTCTTGTGTGATTGGATGATCTAGATGTGGTTTGGAAACCTATTTTGGCTCCTACATACCAATTTAAGAATTGAGTGATAAGATCATCTCCAAACTGGAAGAATAGGTAGTTGATTTTACCATAGTGTGCTTGTGTGATGATGGCTTTAGTCTGGTTTGAGGGACTAGAGTCTTCTTCATGTAATTTTAAGTCTAAATCATCTCCTAAGGATGGTGTTCAAGAACATGATCTTCTTGTAGCTTATCTTCCTCCACTATATGAAATTTAACAAAGGAACCTATATGCCCTACAATATCTAGTGATATATAGGGAATATATGGGACATAGATTTATGTATCAATGGATTTTTTAGAATTTCATGTTTTTATGGGCTTCTTTGATCTGATTAACATATCACACCTAGTCTTTCATATAAAAATTCATCTACGTTGCTTGTGTGTTCTTGATTTTATGCCACTATATCAATATTTATGAATGCATGAGGTGTTAGAATGTCCACCAATGATATCTTTAGAACATTTTTGCACATAAAAGGTGTGTATTTATTTTTAGAATTAAAAAAATCTTATTATTATTCATTTATCTCAATGCCTATAACTTCAATTATAAAATTCTACACATCCTCCCCTCTAACTCCTAACAAGATCATATTTAACAATGATATGTGGAACATTTATATCAAAAGTACAAGATTTAGTATTGTGCATATTATTAATTAGCAGATGTGGTGATGTTCTACATGCAAGTTCCTTCATCTTCCCTAAGACATTTTTGTGATGGGGATGCTTTTATCTCTAGTGGTGCTTGTGCATTTGCTTATGGATGTTTTATTGATCATTGGGATGATTTATTTCACTCTTGGAGATATGGTTTGTAATGGTTAAATAGAGGGAGTATCCTAAGATTTTTATCACATAAATTCATCTTTAAAATCTAACATATTTATGAAAAATGGTATGGAATTTATTGGTGCCTTAGGAAGATCGTGAACCCTAATTTAGATCACACAATGGAGCTAGTGATTGAAACATGTTTTTCCAAATATTTCATGACATCATTGGGTAAATGAGCATGTAAAGGATCAATTCTTGGATTTACACCTACCATAAATTAAATATATTAATATTCTCATAGTATTACCCTTTTTTGGTCCAAGAAATTATGTAAAATGTGGTCATAGGTTAGAAATCCACATTTATGTTAACAAGGTCATCTGGAGACTTCCACTATGTAAAGTAAAGAAGTACCAAGAACTGATATTATAGAATATATGATGTTCCAATATTAAACTTCCAAATTTTTGTTATGAGCTTATAGACAAAAACTATGTCTAGTTTAAATACTCAAGCAATCGGATCATTTAATATGTAATATTGATGACCCATTTTATATCATGTCTTGGACCTTTATTCATCTACCAAAGGCACTTATTTATGCATTCAAAAATAATGCACATGAAAATATCATACATAGAGTTTAAAGGCATCCCCTTAGATACCCTCGTATATTTTTTCCTCATGTCTAAATGAATGGGAGGAGTCTTGATTTTATATTACAACATATATTTACCATGATCTATAAGTCTTATTTCCTATACCATGGTTATTGGATTGACAAAAACTATTGCATATTGAGAGAGATAGATCATGTTTTAATTTATTAGATGAGAAGTGTCAATATTACTTCATCCAAATATCTAAATACAATGATCTTCATGAGTCACTTGGCATCTAATCCTTACAGGGGATGTTAGAAAGTTAGGGATCTCATTTTTAATCTTATTAACTAATCTAAAATAGATAAATTAGACTCTATAGAATTAATTAAATGTAAAAAATTAATCATAATACATTGTGTATCTAATCATAAGACCAATCCCCATTTAATCCTTTTATGCATCGGTGAGGTGAGTTAGAATTTGTGTACAATCCATGGTTATTGTTCACCACTAATTTATGAAATGTTTAGGGATGTGTGGTAGACTTGTGGCTTATATACCTCTTATATTATCTTGTCATATTTATATATATCCTTAGTAATTTTAGTCTATGAAATAACCATGGATAAGTAGAGTATATATATGAGGTAGTGGTTAGTATTTGATCATAATATTGTGAAGTATGCTCCCATTTCATTATTGTGGAGGTTTCCCTCTCAAAGTTGCCCAGTTATATTTATCAAGAATTATAATCTTATATCAATTTAAATTATGCATATATATCTTATGCTCTTATTTATACAATATAATATTATATTTTGTGAACATCTAAATTCATATAAATGGTATCAGAGTTTTGATATGGGAAAGTTTTTGTGGCATCTTTTTTTCTTTGGATCAGGTGTTGTGCATCTACTCCAAGCTGAAGGATAATAAAAAAACATAGCATGTGATCCTGGAAGAATTTTATTTTTCTATCACCATAATACTATTTGAAGTGATTTTTTGAAAAAAATAAATAAAAATAATAAACATTTGGAAAAAAATAACCTTGTGCAAATTTGCATTCATTAGATTCATCTCTACAAGAAGATCATAATAGTATATTATGTTGGTACACTTTTTGTGCTTAAAATGTTCACCCGTGTGTATATTATTAGTTTTTAGATTGATCTTGGTGAGGTGATTACATCATCATCATCTGATGATACATTATTTTTTAGTATAAAAAGCTCATAGGTTTTATGTATGTATAATCCTAATATAGAGTCTAGAACTTGTGATTTGGGTATGTTATAGGTGGTTCAACAACTTGAGTTAGAGTTACATGACATGGTGCATAAATATTATCTTGATGAAACTAATGGGGACATCACATGGATGAGAGGGGACCTTGATGTCTTGTAGGATCAATTGAAATAATTAACTAGGAAATTTTTTAACTTTATATATTCATCTCTAAAAATTAACTCTTCACTAATCTAATTTGGTTCTCTTCCTTCAAATAATAACATTGCTAATCTAGGTCTAAAGCTGATGTTTCCAAAATTAGGCTTATACAAGTGTTATGATGATGATCCACTCACATGGACCACTCAAATTTAAGATTTACTTAATATACATTAAACTTTATGTTCAAAAAAGGTTATCATCACCTCTCTATATTTGGATCTTAATTAGTTCATTTGGTATTGATTGTTGTGTGCTCAAAAGAAGAAGAAGGGTCTCTTAGTTTCCTTGTTTGTATTTACTTAAGATCTACATCTCCACTGCCATAATAATGTCTCAAAAAACTACCTCATCTATCTAGCCATGTTTTGACAAATATGGACTTAAAGGATTATATTCATCAATTTTAGATTATCCCCTTATGTGTGGTAGACATCATTGAGGAAAATATGAATGACCTATTTTTGGATGGCCTCAATGATAGCATCCAATTAGAGATTTGCATTTTTAGGCCCAATTTAGTATATAAATCCATCCCAAGGATATACATGTTAGATTAAAAAAATCTGATCAAATGAAGACCTTTCAGTAATGTCTATGAATACACAATCCCAAAACCATCACTTCCTCATCTTACTAGATTGTCCTCTCAACTAATTGAAAATAAGTGTGCAAAAGGTTTATGTTTTAGCTCTGATAAAAAATGGAGCAAATGAAATTATTATGCTGAAAATTAGCTATTTTATTGTTAAGGTGCTAATGAGGATGATGAATATGATGAGGCTTAGATGCAAGTTTCGATGAATATAAATATTTTCAACCTAATATTTCTTATCATACACTTTTAGGTATTACTAATTATAAAATTCTTAAGGTGGTGCATTTAGTCAAGAAATTAAAGGTGATTGTGTTTATTGATTCTAGGAGTACATACAACTTCATCAATATTAAGTTGGCTATGGGTTTGTATTGTTTCATTCACCTAACTCTAAAAGTTTAGGTCATGATTATAGACGGTGGTATCATCAATTATTTTTAAAAATACCATAGTATTAATCTTATTGTGGGATACTACATTATATATTCACCTATGTTTTTTATTCCCATGGGAGGGGATGACATTGTTTTAGGAGTGTAATAGATCACCACTTTGGGAACTATTGATATTAATTTCTAGGAACAATTCTTGCACTTCCATTTAAAAGTAATGGCATTTGAATTGAATGGATTATGGGCTAAATACTCAAAATTGGTTAGTTTCCATTAGATGATGAATACTATTAGAAAAGGTGTTGAAGGTTTTTTTTCATGCTTGTTTTCCATAGAGGTTAAACCAACCAATGATTCTACCCATCCTAATATACAAATGGTGTTGGATGATAATTCTATTATTTTTGGTGATATGCCTAAATGGATTCCACCAAGATGACAACATGATCATGCCATAAAACTATTTCCTAGAAGTAAATAACCAAACATAAGACCCTATAGGTATTTATATGCCCATAAGAGTGAAATTGAAAATATTGTACATGAGATAGTGGAGGCAGTTATCATCCAAGACAAAAAAGTGAATATTCTAATATGGTGGTCATGGTGTAGAAGAAGGATGACACTTATAGGATGTGCCCAGACTGTAGATAACTCAAAAATTACACCATAAAATATAAGTTTATTATTATAATAATTGACGATTTTATATATTAATTACATGGTGTATTTTATTTTACCAAGTTAGATCTTCACTCTGGATATCATCATATTTGAATCTATAAATATGACATACCTAAAACAACTTTTATAACTCATAAATGCCATTATGAGTTTATATACATGCCTTTTAGCCTCAATAATGCACTATCTACATTTAAAAGTTTGATGAATACTATTTTTATTCCCTTTTTATAAATTTTTATTTGGTATTTCTTGATGACATCCTCATTTACAACCAAAATTGGGAAGACCATATGAAACATGAAAATCAAGTAATCTCAATATAGATTTATGGAAAACCTTCAAAATGTTATTTTGGTGTTTGAGAGGTGGAGTACCTAGGTCATATTGTTTCACATGAAGGATTTAAATTTTATCCTAAAATTATCCAAGTAATGATGGAGCGGTAGGTTCTTAAGACCCTCAATAAATGCTATGGATTTCAAAGGCTAACTAGTTACTATCACTAGTTTATAAAAAATTATGGTAGCATCACAACCATAGTCATAAATTTATTGATTAAAGACTCTTTCCAATGGACTGATACATATACCAAATCATATGAATATTTTAAAATGGATATGCACACCACTCTAATTTTGGATACTCTTAATTTTTTTAAACTTTTGTTATGGAATGTGATGCATCGAGATATGCAATGTGGGATGTACCCATGTAATAAGTTAGAACTCAAATAATAGAATTAATTTGCTCTATGAGAAATATATGATGGATATTTTTCATGTAGTAAATTAATGGAGACCTTACATGATGGGTCATCACTTTCAAGTAAATCTTGATCATGATAGCCTCAAATACTTTTTATAAAAATGATTGTATTCTTAAGAAAAATAAAAATGGGTGACTAAAATGTTAGGTCATTATTTTTAAATAGTATATAATAAATTAAAAGAGAATGTGGTGGCATATTCATTATCCTAAAAGGATGAATCGGTTGAGTTATTACCATGCACAATGACCATTTGGTATGTAGATTGGCTAGTGGAATCAATATGATAATGGGAGAATAATAGTGTTACCTATGATTTGGTTCAAAAAATTTAGAAGGGTTATTGGGGAACCAAAAGAATTACATGGAATGAGAACACTTTTTTTTATAAATATAAATTATAACTCTATAATAATTCCTTCCTCAAACATAAAATCCTTTAGGAACTTCATGCATCTCTAATAGGAGGTCACTAAGGATTTTTTAAAACATATTATAGAATCAATCAAGATTAATTTTTGGAAGGAATCAAGAGGTACATATATAAATATGTGGCTAAATTCATAGTATGTCAAAATATCAAAGGTGAAACCATTAAGACCCTAGGTCATTTATAACCTTTATCCATCCATAGCCAATATTGGTAAGAGTTTTCCATCGATTTCATTACTACATTACTATGGTTGGAAGGTAAATAATGTTATAATCTTAGTTTTGGATTGAATCACCAAGAATGATCATTTATTTTCATTATAAAAACCATTTATTGCCATTATAGTAGCTTCTTTTCTCACTACAATCCACAAATTACATGGTACTCCAAATATCATTTTAAGTGATCAAAATCCCATATTTACTAGTAATTTTTTGACTAGATTATTTGAATATTTTGGCATGTAGTTGGTTCATAGGTAATATTATCATCCTCAATTTGATGTATAATTAGAGTTAGTCAAAAAATTTCTAAAAAGGAATCTCTGTTTGTTTATTCTTATAAACTAGATAAATGGGTTCATTGGGCACCACCTACTACATGGTGGTATAATACTTATGTTTATAGTTCATATTAAATGTCTCCCTTTGTGTCATTATATGTATATGAAGCACTTTACATAACTTTAACCTTTAATTTCAATCCCAAGGTTTGATCTATTAAAGAAAACATTCATCATCAAGAGGAGGCACTCACCAGTTTATGAGAAAAAATAGCTATGGCACATAATCGAATGAAGCAAAAAGTGGATATATACCATAATAAGTGTAATTTTGATATAGGTGATTGGGTATTTATAGAATTAAAACCATATTAGTATATGTATATGAAACAACATAAAAAAGATAATAATTTGGCTGTTAAGTATTATGGCCTTAATCAAATCTTGATGAAAATTGGTAGTGTGGACTTCAAGCTATAATCCCTCAGTCCACTCACATAAATCAAGTATTACATGTATCTTACCTAAATAAGTTAATTAGACATATATTTTTAGATCAAATTTAGTTATATAAATTTAATGAGGAATGTAGGTTTATTCTAGAGCCTAAAGAGATCCTTCAAAAACATAGTAAACAACTACATACCAATGTGATTAAGGATTATTTGATCAAATGGAAGAATTTTCATTATGAAGATACAACATGAGAGGATGAAAAATTCCTAAAACATCATCTATGTTGGATTTGACATTGAGTACAATGTTGTTTTGAATGGGAGGGGCATGCTACACCCTCAACCTGTGACATGTCTAGGGATACGTGTGTCTAACTTATGACTTAATACCTACTATATAGTCTTGTCATATTTGTCTATGTTCTCAGTAAGGTAGTACTATGGAATGATGATTCTTTGAAGAGTATATATAGGAGTTAATGGTTAGTATTTTATCATCATATTGTGAGTTATGCTCTTAGGACATTGTTATAGAGGTTGCCCCCTCAAAGTGGCTTAGATATATTTATCAACCATTATTCTCTTCTATCAATTATTGTTGTGGATCTATATATTCTATCTAATTTATTAAATAAAATATTTTATTTTGTTAAGATCTAAGTAAATTCACTAAATTTTTTATATTATTTATGTTCGAATAATTTATTTGGCTAAATTAGTGTTAGTGAAAAATATTAGCAAATTTCAATGATTTAGGCATAATTCATATAGGGATCTTATTCTCAACATTATGAAATGTATTTATATCATTCATTACCCTATTTGTATATCCTTTTGTGATTAAATCCATATAAGACATTGGTTTGAAATAGCTAAGATATCCACATGTCTTATTGTTGGCTAACTTAATTATAATTAATATGTGATGATGTGATGTTAGAATTAAAAAGATCAGAGCATTAGCTTAGCTAAAAGGATTTTTTAATTTAATGTTTTCGTATTTCCCTCATGAAATTTATTTTCTTGTACATCCCATTAGTCTAACATGCAATCCATGTTTTTTTGAAATGATGCAATCTTTCGAGTGTGTTGTCATTAAGGGATTTTTGAATGATTATTGATTTTCATTCTTCTGTACCTTATTTTTTAGCACCTCATTATTAAACTTAATTAGTGAACTCTATGTTGAATTTATTTTACTATTTTCCTTTCATGTTGGATACTTCTTAGATCTCACTCTACCACTTTTAATTTTCCACCTTCATTTTGAATTCCTATGATATAGAGATCACATTGTATAAAAACACTAAAAATATAAAACCAAAACAAGAAAATAATATATTAGAAAAAATATTAAACTAAATGGTGTTATTCAACACCCTCTCTCATTTTTATGTGATATTTAATAGATATTATTGATGATAAATCTTAATCCTGCATCCATTTATAGGTCTTAGTATAATGGTTCCCTGGATATATTTTAACATAATTTTTCCTTACTATGAGACTATAAGAGTTGCATCAAGGATCACTAGATCAATGAATGGCCATCATGAAGTGATCATGTTATTAAATAAATCACACATCACATAGATGAAAGTATTTAAAAACATTCATGAGAGAATATTACAAAAGCATTAGAGAAAATAATCAATACTCCATATAAATCTATATGATCAATACAAAGTGAGAGAAGTACATATATAGGCAAGAGAGAGAGATTAACCCTAAATTATAATGAATGTGGGACTAAACTTCCCAAATGACCAAAATGGCCTTTAAGACCCTAAGCAAGAATAATGGCCCATGTACACAAAACCCATAAGACAAAAGTCTACACTAACACACCCCCTCTTAAGCATACCTTAGGTGGGATAGAAAACTGGGTCCTGAAAACGAGGCCTCATGAGGTACCCAAGTACATAGGGATGATCCCAATATCCTAAAAAATATGAAGGATATATTCCTCCACAAAAAAGAGAGATAAGGTATGCACAAAATGTTGCATGGTGAATGTTATAGTAGGTCCCTCTACAACAAACTATATCTCATATTTTTAGAAGAAATAAACCCTAAGCTACCAACCTGATGAGTTCCATTCAATTGGAATGTATGTAGGAATCATATGTAGATCTACAAAAAATGTTTAAATGTCTCCTTAGTAATACTTGAATGTGCCAAATTCTAATCAATTGTCATTGTACTAATAGTAAAATATGGAAAATAAGAAGCATATAATTAAGGGGAGAGAATAGGTAATAAGAAGATAGATATAGAACATTCATTGAAAGAATGTCTTTGGGAAGAAGAGATAAAGGCTCAACAACCTTCACAATTAAATACTAGACTATAAATGAAGCACTCAGATCTGTAAGATGAATGTCCACAGGAACATATGAGTTGTTCATACTCTCAACGTGTATACTATCACTTAAATCAGTAAATTCCTCTAGAATGTAAGTCTATGAAGGATTTAAACGAGCAATAATCTACATAGGAATGGATGTAGAATTGACAATGAGATAACTAAGGTATTGTAAAATATCATCCTATAGTGGTAGCTCAATAGAAGGAAGAGCACTATCCATCATGTATGTATCATCATAATAACTAGAAGTAAGAAGAGAGAGTACAACCATCTCAAAAGAGATAATATGAAAAGGAGGTGGAGGTGTGATTTAGGTCATATTAGGATCCTCGAAAAGACTCTAAAGAGTGCTCTAAATAGTGAAGAAACTCTATGTGCTTCACATGGTGGTGGAAATCCCATTAAACATATATCAATAAGTGACCATATACATAATCAGAAGAGTTTACTCAGTCATCACAATGACATGGGTCAATAAGAACATCAATCCATCCATATAAGAATGGAATAAGGTCCCTATCCATGAATGAATGTTCCATGTACATGCACCATAAATCACAATTGGTCTTCCCAAGAAAGACCGTGATGTAGACTCAACCTTCCTCCTTTGGAGTCTCTCAAATGGAATCATCATGACTAAGAGAAGACACTAAGTGAGTTCAAGATTACATGGTATAAACTACAAGGAACCCTTAAAGCACGTTCATGAATGGCACTTTCGGCATAGTTGAGAATGTATCCAAGTGAGAAATCAATGTTGGAGTGATGAAGGATAATGCACTCTTAGAATGGGATGTTGGATAAATCCAAAAGTGCATCCATGTGTGAGAAATTGGTAGACAAAGAATAATGCAAAAAGTAGTAGGGCCCATAGCATAGACAACCCCCTTGAATATGGAGCTTTATAACTTTAGTGTGTTTTATTAAAAAAAAGTAGACCAATGAAAAGAAGACAAGAAAACATGCACTTTTGAAAAAAGTTTTACTAAATTCTAAGTTACCAAACAAAAGTTATTGAAAAATACATTTCTCATCATAAATGGCCTATTTAATAAAAATTGCACTAAAAGTTTAAAAAACTCAGCCTAACAAGGGCTAAGGTAGTGATGCACTGGCATTAGCTCTTCAAAATAATCTACCAATTAATCTATTCATAAACTTATCAACCAATTTAAATATACTCTTGATTATTTTGAAAACTGATGATACACTATATTTTTCTATGTATCTCATATTTATCACTTTTTGTAATAATATCACTATCCTTCATCAAATGCTCTGAGGTATATTCTTATATTGAAAAATATATGTAAATCCTCTTCTTATGTTCTATAGACCTTGTCACCATAGAATCCAAACCAATATATACAAAATTAGTAGGAAATTATTTTGGAGAAATAAATCTACCGTCGATTAAGAATCTTCCACTTTGTATTATGAAAATGTGTCCCAAATGACTAGTGTTCTCATCTAAAGCTGAGGCAGTCACAAGTGAAGGGAATGTTGAGCCTTGTGCTCATAGATATGTATCTTTCATCATTTAAATCCTGATTGAAGGCTTGTCACTTGGAGGAATTCCCATTGTTGATGACAAAATATTGGTCAGGGTTAATTCTTGCCTAATATAATATGATCCAAGCACCATATTGTACCTTTTGTTGCATCTACCTTATGTAACTTCCATCAACATCACTATCATTTTACTCATTTGTAACATGTACTATCACTCTCGATCCTATTCCTATCTTCACCATTACTTCATTACCTTTATGCATTCCTTGTTATTATCACATCTAGGGTTTGATCCTCCTAAAGTTTTTTTCTTCTAATAACATTAACATTGTTTCTATATCAAGTTTTATTCTTTTCTTTTTTTAACTCAGCCTAAAGCTACACCATCACCATTCTTTTAATCTCAGTTGTTTCAACACAATTGGAACTAGATTCTTTTTCAGTCAAGGATTTCAATAGACTCTAAAAACCTCTCTGTGCTTTTAATAGACTACAAATATGCATCTATCTCCATGTCCAGATGGAACATATATATAATGTGTATGTACAATGGTCATTTTTCTTTATGTAAATCCTCTATTCTACATTTAAATTGATTTTAGGTTTAACTATTAATCCTATATTCATGCATTAACAAGGTTTTGGCATATATGTACATGCAGACCTTTACAGTTTCCTAGAATTTATGCATAATCAATGCATCAATGTAGTGAAATTAAAAGAAACAAATAGGGTCTATGGACAACTTGTCTCCAAATCAGGTTTATTTCTCAACTTCTTTACATGCTCAATCATAGATGATGTTTATCGATATACATATAGACATCTTCGAACAATATTATCATTTAAATCTTTAACTAAGGATTCTAAAATCTTGATATAATATTTAATAAATCTTTGATTCAATTTACATAAGTACCTTCACCACTTCACCCTTACCTCGACACCTCTATATCCTTTTCTTGGACTTGGCTTTACTCAGTCAATTATCTTTATAACTATGAGTTCCATTTTAATATGCAGATCTGAGATCTCTACAATATCAATTTCTAACACTAGAAAACTAATCACCACCCCTCTAAAGAGAGATGTCAATTTCTCCTTTCAAGATTCAATGCACAATTTTATTAAAAAACTCTATCACAAGCAATAGGGTTAATTTTAAATACCTGCATATAGGTGTTCCTTCCTGATGTATCTATTTTCCTCAATCAATATTCAATACCCCTTTCATAATCCTAAGATTTAATTATGTTTTCATAACTTGTGAAATAATTCAAATGCCTACAACTCTTCAAAGAATCATGTAATAAAGTTTAAGATACAATAATATCATGATCGCATAAAATACTTTTAATGCACATGAATAAAATGAACAAGAATTCCTTTGCATCAAGATAAATTGATCTTCACATCCATTCATAGTCTAACTAATTACAAACATATACAGACCTAGAGACCTTATTTTCTCCTTTTTACTCCACTAATCTCTCTCTCCTATTTTATTCTATCTCCAAAATCTTACATAATTTGGCCTATATTCATGTTTATTGACTTTATTTATCCCTATAAACATGATAAAAGACTTATCTAACCATACTAACTTAGTCTTCGATGAGGTTATTTCTAATATTCTCTCAAGATCCAATTTTAGTCTTGCTTTCTTTTCTCCAACGTAAGTAGATGTATTTTAGATAAGTATTTAGGTAAAGTTGGATGTTTATAAGAGGACCCTACCCAATAATATAAACTTATAATTCTAATAATATAATTTCTCTTTTGATGAGAAAACTTCAATTATACTAGTTGACCCTATTCTATCACAAGTGGAGTTTCTTATTTAACCTTATAAAAACCTCCTTAGGACCTTGAAAAAATCATTGAATTTCAATTTGACAAATATTGACATGTTTAAAATGTTGTTCTCTTGATGCTCCTACATCAAATTCCTCTAGTAAAAAGAAAAATATTTGAGCTCCTCCTCAAATGGATTTTATCCTCTTCTTTCTTCTCTTCCAATTTCTTTGTTTTTGCTTTTGTTTACTCTTTACACCTTCAGGTTCATTAACATCGTCATTTGTCTCTTCTTATTTTGTTTTCTTGGTTTCATCTCCTTTATCTTTGCTTTGTCCTCTATTTAGTATACCTACAAAAATAAAACTAAAAATAATTTTCAAGTTAGAAAAATAAAATTTCTCCATTATCTTCTCCTATTTCTTTTCTTCCCTTTCACCATCTTCCAAAAATTTCCTTTGTTCTCCTCTTATTAATTTTTTTCTTCCTTTTTTCTATATTATTCCTCTAAAAAACCCCTGAATAGGTGCCATCATCTTACTAACATTCTGATCCACTGTACATTTATGCTTTTCAATATAGAAAAAAAATCTTTATGCTTGTTTCAACATTCTATTCACAACTTTGATATTATTTCTAAATATCCCTATAACTAAATGATCATAACACATAAAATAAATAAATAGCATCCATTTCATAAGTGCCTTTATTCCTGACACTTTTTCCAATCTTTTCCACCCTATGTCCATAGACTCAAAGTCAACATTAGTATGAGAATATTCATAAAAATTTGGAACTATGGTTCTTTTGAAAATTTCTCTGCCTCTTTATCCAATTATTCAAAATACTCTTCTTCCTCATATTGATTTGTACATCAATTCTATCAATACAATCCATAAATTCTTCTATTACTTCTTCCTCTTCATTCATATCCTCTACAAGTAGGACCTCTTTCACCACGTTTTTATCTATACCTACAAACATGTTACAAAAAAGTATCAAAATTAAAATTTTGAGCCCTGATTGCCTCTTCTCTATGTTCCTTCCTGGACTAAGCTTTCAACACTTTTATTTGCTTTCTCAAATTTATGATCCTTTGTTGTTTATGTTTTCTTTCCACAAGTTATCTTACTGGCCACTTTAGCTTTTTCTTCATTTCAATTGCCAATTTATTTTTTTCATTTTCTTGCAAGAGATCCATCACGAGCTTTACCTTCTCTATCCTTTTTCTTATCTCCTAGATTTCACTTTCACTGATTAACCCTTACTTCATTGGGTTACTTTTCTTCAAGTTATTCCTTGGTTGTTTCTCCATTGTAATCTATTTCTCTCACCCTATCTTTTGTCTCAACCAACTATTTAGCCTCTTGAAAAACTCTTCCAAGTCTCACCTAGATCTATTTCACTCTTGTCTTTTGGCTTTATCTATCCAAGTCTTCTCTCTTGGATCTACACTTTGAGAAACTATTGTTCTCTTCACTTGAGTTTCCTCTGAGCTATTTTTCCACTTAAGTCTTCTCTATCTTATTTTCCCTTTTAAGCCTTAATGACTTATGACTTCCAGAACCGCACCCTACAATACCTTCAATATTTCAAATTCACAAAATAAAAGTCATACCTCTAAATTCAAGATCCTCAAGTAGCATATAATTTCACAAATTTGAAACAATATACATCCTCTAAATTATTTGGGCTTATTGCAAGATTATTTCAAATTCCCTAAAACTTCAACAACTCAACTGAAATAATAAATAAATATCCTTTTGCACCTGTGAACACTGCTTTTATTCCTACTTCCAATCTATGAAATTTGGCCCAATGAAAATATTACATAAAATATACCAATTAGAATACTAAAAATAGTTTTCCTCCCAAGAGATTTTCTATGCTCTAATACCAAAACGATGCACTGGCATTACCTCTACAAACTGATCTACCAATTTACCTATTCATAAACTTATCAACCAATTTAAATATACTCTTGATTATTTTAAAAATTTATGATACACTATATTTTTTATTTGTATCTCCTATTTATCACTTTCCATAATATTATCACTATCCTTAATCAAATGCTCTGAGTTATATTCTTATATTGAAAAATCTATGTAAATGTTCTTACATTTTGTAGACCTTGTCCCCATAACAGCCAAATAAATATATGCATAATTAGAAACAAATGTTTTTGGAGAAATAAATCTACTATTGATTAATAATCTTTCACCTTGTATTTGGAAAACATGTCCCAAAAGACTAGTGTTGTCATCCAAAGATGAGGCAGTCATAAGTGACGGGAATGTTGAGCCTTGTGCTCACAACTATGTATCTTTCATCATTTCAATCCTGGTTGAAGGCTTGCCACTTGGATAAATTCCCAATGTTGTGAACAAAATATCTCTCAAGGTTAAGCCTCAACAAATGTAATATGATCCCAACACCACATTGCACCCTCTATTGCATCTACCTTGTGTAACTTCCATTAGCATCACCATCACTTTACTCTTTTGTAATCTCTACTATCACTCTCGATCCCATTCCCATCTTCACCATTACTTCATTATCTTCATGCAATCCTTGTTATTATCACATCCAAGGTTCAATCCTCATGAAGCTACCTTTTCATCTAAGAGAGCTAACATTGTTGTTATATCAAGATTTATTCTTTTTTTATAACTCAGCCTAAAGCTACACCACCACCATTCTTTTTATCTCAGTTGTTTCAACTCAATTGGAACCACACTCCATTTTAGTCAAGGATTTCAATGGACTCTTAAAACCTCTCTACATTTTTAATAGAATACAAATATACATTTATATCCATGTCTGGATAGAACATATATATAATGTGTATGTATAGTGGTCATGTTTCTTTATGTAAATACTCTATTCTACATTTAACTCAATTTTAGGTTTAACTGTTCATCCTATATATGTGCATTAACAAGGTTTTGACATATATATGCATGCAGGCCTTTGCAATTTATTAGAATTTATGCAGAATCAATGTATCAATGTAGTGAAATTAGAACAAACAAATAGGGTATGTGGACAACTTGTCTCCAAATTGGGTTTCTTTTTCAACTTATTTTCATGTTGAATTACAGATGATGTTTTTTGATATACATATAGATATCTTTGAACAATATTATCATCTAAATCTTTTACTGAGGATTCCAAAATCTTGATATAAGATTTAATAAAGCTTTGTGTCAATTTAAATAATTACCTTCACCACTTCACCCTTACCTCTATTCCTCCATATCATTTTTTTGGACTTGTATTTACTCATTCAATTATCTTTATAACATGAGTTCCATTTTGGTATGCAAACCCAATATCTTTAGCATATCAATTGCTAACACTAGAAAACTTGTCACTAGCCCTCTAAAGAGAGATGTCAATTACTCCTTTTAAGATTCAATGCATGATTTTATTAAATATATCTATTACAATAAATAGGGTTAATTTAAAATACTTTCATATAGGTGTTCCTTCTTGATATGTCTATTTTCCTCAATTCATATTCAATACCCCTTTCGTAATCCTTAGACTTAATTGTGTTTTCATAGCTTGTGAAATAATTCAAATGCTTGAAACTCTTCACATAACCATGAAACAAAGTTTAAGATATAATAATATCATGATCACATAAAATACTTTTAATGCACACCAAGAAAATGAATAATAATTCCTTTATGTCAGGATAAATTGATCTTCACATCCATTCATAGTCTGACTATTTACAAACATATGCAGACCTAGAGACCTTATTTTTTATTTTTTACTCCACTACTCTCTCTCTCTCTCTTATTTTATTTTATCTACAAAATCTTACATACTTCAGCCTATATTCATGTTTATTGACTTTATTTATCCCTATAAATGTCATAAAAGACTTATCTGACCATACTAACTTAGTCTTGGATGAGGTTATTTCCAAGATTCCCTCAAGATCCAATTTTAGTCTTGCTTTATTTTCTCCAATGTAAGTAGATGTATTTTACATAAGTCCTTAGGTAAAGTTTATTGGTTATAAGAGGACCCTACCCAATAATATAAACTTATAATTCTAATAATATAATTTCTCTTTTGATGAGAAAACTTCAATTATACTAGTTGACCCTATTCTAGCACAAGTGGAATTTCTTATTTAACTTTGAAAAAACATCCTAAGAAATCCTTAGAACCTTAAAAAACTCATTGAATTTCAATTTGACAAATATTTACATGTTTAAAATATTGTTCTCCTAATTCTCCTACATCAAGTGGTCTTCCATATACTCATTATAACAAAAACAAAACCTCAGACCTCCTCACAACAATTAAAGTCAAAAAATACCTAACCCATGCACCCCTACATGTACTTTTCTAAAAAAGACTCCTTGAGGGGGTTTTAATTAAAAAAAATTAAATTCATTTTTAAATTAATCATTAAAAAATAGCAAAAATGAATTAAAAATAAATTAGGGTAATGTTAAGTATTCATTTTTTTTATTTAGAAAAGAGGAGAGTTGGGCATAGCAATGGGAAAGAAAAGTGTCACCATCCCTAGACCCAAAAACTACCATTGGAGAGGAGAAGCTCAAAAACCTAGAAATAGACATAAGTCTCCAAGTTTTATAATCTACCAAATGAAAGTAAAGTTCCATGTGAAGGGTTTTAATGCTACACAAAGTGCTAAAACAACATTGGATGGATGTTAATGGTGGAATAACAGATCTAAAAGTGTAAATGAATTTATTTAGCAATGTAGAGGATGTATTATTGGGTTAGTGTTGCTTCAATGGTGATGTGTAGGCTAAATGAGGGTTTTAAGGTCAATATGGAGGCCCAATAGCTTGCTTATGTGTCAATCCAAGAAATAATGATGGGTCCCAATAACAAGGCCTGATTAGGTACCCAAGTACATAGAATATCCCCCTAGAGTTAGAGATATAAGAATACATGATTATAAATCTCCCATAATATTATGATTAATTTTATTTCACCCCAATAATATATGGGAATTTAATATACTTGTTATTGGTGAAGATATCAATTATCTACTCTATAGTCTATAAAAATGTGAGATCGGTGACATTACATGAACGATCTCCCAAATGAAGTGCATATGAATTTTGATGTGATAGGTCTATTGATGTTGTACAAGATTCATAAAAATTTATATGGTGTTTTATTTGTCATAGAATATGATTTTGGCTCACCTAAACTATATAAAATATTTAGTAAGAATCCACTAAAGATTAATAGCCTTAATATTATCATGGACACATCATCTATATTTAACCTAGTATATGATAAATTAATAGTATTCTACTTCTTTTTGGACAAACTAATTGGACCTAAACTAGGGGAGAAATTATATCATAAAGTGTACTTGTAATGTATAAAATTCCCATCCCAGTCTAAATCTATGTATCTAATCATGTCAACATCAATGAATTCACCATAATGAATCTAAAAAGTGGGAGTACCTTGATTATAGTGAATAATTCACTTGGTTTCTTTCTAATGTAGATCATATGGTGTCTTCACCAAGTAATTAGTGAAAAATCCCAAGTTGGTCTTGGATAATCTATCATGAAAAATATTTTTCATTGTTGCAATGGAGGATGAAGAAATACTTATGATGGATAGGTCATCAACATACAAAAATAAAATTAAAAGTGAGTTATCTTATAGAAAAATGTATAAATTTGGATTAGAATAGGATCTAGTGAACCCAATTGTGAGGAGAAAGGAATCTATCTTAGCACACCAAGATTAAGGAACCAATTTAAATCGATAAATTAATTAATGAATTCTAGAAACTAAGGAATAATCTTACACAAAATCTTATGGATTATCCATATATATTTCCTCCTCAAGATCTTCATGAAGAAATGTTTTATTCACATCCATCTGATGAACATCCTAATGATGAGATATGGAAAAATAATAGTGAGTTAAATATAGTTTATATTTTAAAATGATGCAAAGGTCTTAATGTAGTCAATTCTAAGAACCTAGTAAAAACTATTTGTTACTAGTCATGATTTGAACTTATCAATTGACCCATTTGCTAATGTTTTTTGATAGATTCATCTACATCAAACAAGTTTTCTTCCCTTATCAAGGGGAACCAAACCCCAAGTGTGGTTCCTAATAAATTAATTTTACTCCTCATGCATGGTTGTATCCCACTTAGGAGTACTAAAAGCCTCACAAAAATTACCATGGATCAGAGGTATTGTCAATGAAGTCATGTGTAACACCCTAGAACTGTGAGAATTTATACCTAGTATATAATGGATCCCCAACCAAATCACCTTCAATTTGAAATAAATGTATATCCCATATACTTCTTTAATATTAAGAGTTAGGAGTATATTCCTTAACATATAATTAGTGACATAGAGAAGAAGGATGTACATCCCAATCTCTACTAACATCATCTGACCTAGAATAAGAATCTTGATCTTTAAGAATATGTTGTAGGTGATTTGAATTATTAGAATTTTCACTAAATTCTATCTAGTCTAAGGATGAGGGATAAGTTTCAAGTTTAGAATTTAAAAGACCATCATGAAAATAAACATTCCTACCAATGATCAAATCATATGTAGTAGGATGAAGAATCATATATCATTTAACACCATTTAGATGCCCAACAAATATACAAGGCATAGTATGTATATCCATTGTCTTATATTTCTTCTTAGTGATGCAAGACATAACTAGAGATCTAAATAATATGAAGTTCTTAAATATAGGTTTCTTACCACTCTAAGATTCAAAATATGGGATTCCTTAAAATTCTTAATGAGGAACACAATATTATATTTAGCATACATAGTTAATGGCCTCTTCCTAGTATTTAGGTGGAAACTATTTAGAGTGTATCATAAAGTTTTTTTTTTCCTTTGAGGAACTATTCTTGTATCCTAACACACTATTATATTGAGGATTGTATGGTGCTATAATATTGGACATATTCATTGATGTATGAAGGATTGTCATTGATGTCAAATGATATTATATATTAATGACAAAGGTGTTGAGTTAAACAAAAAATTTGTAGAGCCCCATGGAGTTGCATTGTACTTTGATTACAAAGCCCCATGGAGTTGTGTATGTACTTTTAATGACTATAATTTGAAATTATCTCTTTGTGGTCTAAATTCTAAGTCATAAGGCTATGTAAAACAAATGTTACAAATGCATAAGGTTATATGTGTAAATGTTTCCATTCTTAGTCAATTTTTCACCTTTGTATTTGTCTAAGGAACTCTTTTAGAGAAAGTGACTCAGGTAATTCCTTTGTGAAAATGTTTTAGACTTTGTCAGACAAATTATATACAATAAATTTTCAAAAGGAAATGAATGCAACTTGGAATTATTATGGAGAAAGTGGTTTTGTGATTTATTTCGAGAAAATTGGCTAAGTCTTTGTTTGAAAAAAGTTTGAAGGGCAAGTGGACTGTTCAAAATTTTTGAAGGGATCATTACAAAAATGTTGAAGGGTAAGTGGATTGTTCAAAGCTTTTAAAGGGATCTTTTCAAAAAAACTAAAGGGTACTTTGTAAAAAGTCTAAAGGGCAAGTATATTGTCCAAAAGTTCTAAGGGATCATTGCAAAAATGTCAAAGGGTAAGTGGACCATTCAAAGATTTTGAAGGGATATTTTCAAAAAGTTGAAGGGTACTTTATAAAAGTTCTGAAGGGCATGTGACCCAAACAAATTTTTTGAAAGGAAATTTTGAGAAGCCCCAAAAGGTACATTTCAAAATGCCAAAATAAAAAGACACTTGGTATTTTGTTAAGGAAATTATCTCAAATCCCCTTAGATGAAAAGGACCCAAAAAAAATACTGAAGGATACTTTGCTAAGGCTCTAAAGGGCATGTGATCCAAACAAAATTTCATAATAGGTCACTTGGAGAAGATTCAAAGGACACTTTTAGAATAAGGGCATTGATGAATTCTTTTAGAGAATTTGTCTAAGGTAAGTAGACATTTACAAAATCTCAAAGGGTATGTTGTAGAAGTTTTGAAGGACACTTTTGGGAGAATGGCATAGATGAATTCTTTCAAATAATTTATCTAAGGCAAGTGGATAATTAAAAATTTGTTGAAGGATACTTTTGGATGGAATGGTCTCTTACAAATTTTTTGAAGGATATTTTAGAAGAATAATAGGTCACTTACAATATTGGCAAAGGATAAGTGTGGAGTCTTATAGGGAATTTTCAAAATGTTGAAGGGTCAAGGAATGTTAAAGATTGAGAAAATATAAAGATATCAAAGGAGCAAAATCAATACATGAATGTCAAAGAAAATAAGATGAAGTCAAGATTCTAAAGTTTAATGACCAAGGCAATATAAAGATCATGCATCTTCAAGAGATTGAATGGCACATAGATCTCAGATGGAAAGATCGATGGACACATTTCAAATTTGGAATTAAAAATAAATGAAGAACCATTGAAGTGAGTTAGTTACAAGAATATGGAAAGATGATTTAAGGATATAAATAGCAATGGTTGAACTAAAATGATTATTCTAATTTTATGAGTGTGGAAATTGATGTGGCAAGGGAAGAATTTGAAGAGGCTTAGAGAATGGAAGTCAAATAGTCATTTTCTTGGAATGAGAAGAGATAAGAAATTAATGTAAAATATATAAATTAAATATAATCATCTAATTTTAGATTGATGAAATATTTCAAAGTGATGAAGAGTAGGGAAGAAAAACTACCATCTTTTCATTTTTGGAATGAGAGGAGTCAAGAGGATTTGAACTGTAGATATAGAAATATGAGACTCATCTGAGCATAGAGGAATAATGGTAGAATTAGAACAATACCATAGTATCAAGTAGATAAATTTAGACATAGAGAAAGGGTGAAGGAAGATTGAAGATCACATAAGAGTGTGTTGAATGAGAAATGAGTATTTGTAGATTAGACATACAACAGAGAACAAAGACTTGGATTCTTTTGTGAATCTATTTCATGAATTTGAAGTGTAAATATTTGATTGGTAGGTGCCATAAAATTAATTTAGGTTACTACTTAGTATAGGGAGTGTGTTTATCCTTAGAGTTGGTGATCTTAAAATAGGGGATTGATATCTCCTTGGGATAGCTATCCTTAAATGTAACCAGTGAGGTTTAGTCTGTGAGACAAACTTTGTGAGCCTAGATTAGAACAATCACTTCTAGAAGCATTCTCACCATGGTTTTTTGCCTTTGGCTTTCCATGTGTAAATCTGGTGTTGTGTTTTGTGATTTTTTGCATGTGATATCTTTCATTTATTTGTTTAAAATTCATCTTGAAAGTTGTAAGTAATTCATTTTTGAGATCTACTAATTCACCCCCCCCCCCGCTCTCAATAGATTAGTGTGTTCAACATATATGATATAATTCAATCCCTTATGAAGTTTATAACTACCCAAAATTATGGTTGATATACTTCCACCATTGTTTGTTTGAAAAACTTGATGATATCCCTAAATTATTTCTCCATAAGAGCCTTGAAGTCCTAAAAATATCAATAACTTTATAATTTTTTTCATACATTACACCTAAGTGTTTATTGAAAATTCATCATTGAAGATAAGAATATATTTAGTATTGATAAATAAAGGTTGTGGAAATGGAACATAAATATCACTATGAATAAGATCTAAAATCTATGTATCTCTCCATTATTTATGTTTTTCATAATTATATTTGGGATGTTTATCAAGTATGTAACCTTAAAAAACACTATCATAAAAGTGGAGATGATTTAATCTTATAACCATTTCATGATGATTAAATTATTTGAGAGTGTGTTGTCAATGATGTCAAAGGATGATGTCAAATGTGAATTGAAGACAAGCTAAATGATAAAGTGTTGATATGATGGTGACTTTCAAGCATGTTCCAAGATTTGAGAGATCCTACAAAGGTAAGAGTAGATGTTGATAAGATGTAGAATCATTCAAAATACTTGTAGGTATTAGAGACACCATGGTATGGTATATATGGCTAGTTGTGTATGTATGGGATGGAAACCTAATAGCCTAGTTTTGGTCTAATGATGCTTGAATATCAAAATATGAGGAAATAATTATTGGATAATACTGGTAAATGATGGAATCAAGGTTCTATATTATTCATAGGAGCATCTACAGTGGTGATAAGTTCATACTCTAAGATCGAAAGTGACTTACAGTTGAAGGCCTAATGTGCCAAGACACCTAATGAGGCCAAATGGAGGACAAATATCAGATCCCAAGGTAAGATTACTATATGAGCATATTATGAAGGTATATTACATGTTTGTCCTTATTTTAGAACAACATAATAAGTATCTAATTATTTTTAAGATCCAAGTGTAAACTGGCAGTTCTGAACCTAGTGTGCATAAAGACCTAATGTGTCCTATTGATGAATCAAGTTGAGTTTTCAAGGGAATAGAGTCCATGGAATCACGTAATTAGGTATGATAATTTGTTTCAAATATTTAAACCAAGTTTTAGGACATCAATTGAAGAATAAATCAAGATATCACATTGGAAGATCCTATATGCATGCAAAATGAAGGTTTATATGCTTAAAAAGTAATTTGAGATACTCATTGGCATGTGTAGAATTTTCATAGTGACCTGATACATTTTGAGTAGTTGGGTAAGGGACCTAATAATCTTTTATGAGAAGTTTTTATAGAAACAAAGCCCTTAATTTTATGAACAAACATTAAGAATGTAAAGAGGTTTTTGTGCCTGCAAACCCTAAAATTGGAGTGATTGGAAAGATGTGAATGGTTTTGGCCTATAATGGATTGGAAATTAATTTTTTATGATTTTATTTTGTATATTACTCCTCCAAAAACCTCTATGTTTAAATGGTGTGTCAAGGTAGTGAGCAGAAGGTACAGAAAAGTGATTATTTTTTAATATTTTATTGTTATAAGTAGGGTTGACCAAGTAAATACATAGAAATAATTAAAGGTTGAAGGTAAATAATTTTTATTGAGACATATGGATTTATTTTTTCAAGTTATGTTCACTATTTTTATCATTTTTTTCAAACAATTTATCCTATCACTAAATCTACAAAGAGTGAAAATAGTGAAAGAAACCAGGGAGAGTGAAAAAGTGATTAGGGAAGAGTTATAGGTGACTAGGTATGGATATATTGGTTTGGGGTCTTTTTTAAATACCTATTACTCATGTTACCTATGTTGGTAATTTTTTTTGGTGCTCATACATATGTTAAAAGATACTCACAAAGTGACTTATCTATGTAAGTCAAGACTGTGAAGGTGTGTGTTCGAGAAGTTAATCCATATGTTTCATATTTAATATTATAAAATTATGTTTGTTTGATTTAAGTTTATATAAGTATGTTTGAGTATCTCATTAATGAATTTGGATTTTAATTGTGTGATCCTATAGGTGTTATGATTCATGTTCACCATGAGTGTGTTTTGAGTCAAGATGACTATTACAGACATGTTGAAAGAAGTGAAGTGTTTGAGGTTCCTTGACAAGATTTGAGGCATATAATGAATATATTGATTTTTTTTAGACATGATTTAACTATTCATGATTTTTTAAATTTTAAGATATAGTTTGAGGTGTTAACACGAGGAAGCTAAAAGAGCTTGTCTAGCTATGTTAAGACAGTGAGATAGAGATCTGATAGATTGGTCTATTAGACCAATGGATGTTGTCTAAATAAATGATCCAAATATTGAAGGTTAATATATTAGACTAATAAATTATATCCATTTGTATTTTAATTCATGAAATTATCCTTTTCTTGAAAATTTCAAAGATGTTTTGACTTTACTTTGACTATGTTTGACCAGTCTAAGTAGTCCTATTGAAGAGGTGGTTTTGGATGCTTGGAGCCTGAGTGGTGATGTCAAATGGACATGGATAGGATTATTAATTCATGAATTATTTATTAATGTGTTTTTTTAAAAGTTTTTTTAATAAAAGTGATATTATTGTTTTTTTTTTTAAGATAGACTTTTTTGTGTTTTTAGGCCTAATTATGAGTAGGCTAAAATGGCTTGGTTCAAGTGGTGAGTTAGATTTAAAAGTGGTATAGACCTATGTGGCAGTGATAAAGGGTATATTTTAGGAATTTTTTATGTTTTTAATCCATTTATGAAGGCAAAATTTGGTCCAATAAATCACAAGTGTAACATATGGGTATGAAGGCCTACAATGCTTTAGGTCTCTAATAGGCCTAATGGAGGATTTGAGTCTTAAGGACAATGGCCAACCTATGGAGTGTTTGTATCACCCATGTAACTTGTGTGTATACCTATTCCAAGTGTAAATAAATTGTTTTAATGATCTTATCTAACCAGTATGGGTTAGATGAAGAGTTTGGTATAAAGGTTAGGGCTAATGGAAGGATTGGATTAGTGAGGACCTTTATAGGGTTAATAAGAACATTCATGTTTATATAATTAATTTTATGTAGGTTGATACATATGTCATTGGACCTAATAATCCTAGAAGAGGCATATTGAGTGAAGGAGCCTAAGTGTCTTGTATGAGGTACAGAGGTAGTTTTACAATTGTTAAAGCAATAGAATTCTATAATCAGGTGTATTAGACATCATATCAGAGGTGAAAATTATTTTGGAGGTGATTGAGTTGGTTTTTTATCATCTAGGTGGTTTTAGCCTCCTTTCTAGTTGGTGTTAGCTAAAGGTCAAGTGGGTGCTTGACTAAATTGAGGGAAGGGTTCTCCATGATTAATTGGTGATGGTATAAATTAAATACTATCACTATAGGATAGTATTCCATGTTGATGGTTCAATGGGTTTTATCCAATAATATGGTTTCCCATATAATCTCTTGTGTTATCTTATGATGTTCTCATATGGTTGTTTCTTTATGTGCTATTTGATGTTATGTGAATATATGATTCATGGAATGATAAATGAAATTGAATATACGTTATTGTTTACTAACTCCCCCTCTTAGTAGTTACTTCCAAGAATTGGTATTAGAGAAAGATATTTGGACAAGGCTTAATATCCTATAAGTGATCGTGATTAGCTTGGAGAGTGATAAGGACAATGTTTATCTTGTTTTCCATGATGGATAAGTTTGTGAACATCATGGTTGAGGTCTGCATTGAGGTAACATAATGGTGTTAGAAATATTAAATAATGACTATATTGAAGCTAATTCCAAGATCAAACCTAAGTTGAATGATAGATATTATTAATGATGGTTTATTTTATTAAGCTAACATAATAGAAGAAAGATAGGTAGTTGCTTGATTATACACCTAGAGTATCAGACCTGATTGAGATTTATCTAAATCTTCATAACATACAAAGGTATGAACATTTTTTCCTATTTTTAGTTGTTAATGATATATGCTTTAAGTTAGTAGGATCCAACAGAGGATTTTTGAGAAATCACATGAGCTATTATAGGTCTCCATGAGACCAAATGAGGGTATGAGAGGTAATGAAGATTTCTAAATGAAATCAAATGAATTATGGATATCTATAAAAGTAGAAAAGACTAATATAAAAGAGGAAAAATTATATGACAAGGTCTAGTTCATTGAAAGAGATCTGAAAGTGTATATTTATGCAAGAAATCTTCATGTAAGTTGATTGAGTTTTGAAATTCATAATAATGGTAGACAAGGGTAAATTGGTATGTTGAGTGTTATTATTTGACACTCATTTTGTTTGCTCAAAGGGTTTGAAACTGACCTCAAGTTCAAGTAGATCTTGAAGATGCTTTATGCAAGATCATTTTGGTCTTTGATATAAAGAACATGCCTAATTCTTGAAAGGTAGAGATATGAGGGTTTGGTGTCTATCAACCTTAATAAGAATATTCATGATGATAATAAATCATTTATGACTTATGAAACTCTATGATCTTTAGGTGAATGTTATGAAATGTTTCCCTCAATGTTTTTCATACTTGTGATACATGTTTGAGTGTAAGGTAGTGTCCAAGTTGATAGGTTCAGAACAAGGGCTTGTGATCTAAAGATTGGTCTTCAAGACCAATGCCATTATGGTAGATAATTATTGTCAATGGAGGTCTAAAAGTGAGATGACAAGTTTTGTATGCCATGAAGATAAAAGTGGTATGTAGGTGATTAAATTTCTATGTTTCTCATTTAGATTTTTGATTATGTGTAGATATAATTTGAAAAATGTTGTATATAGGTTAACTTAATATTCTTTACCATAAAAATGAGATGCTCAGTAAGAAAAAGGATGAACTTAGGATCATGTATTGTTTTTTTTATGTTATGTATGCCCTAAACAATCCTTGAAGGAGTTCAAAAGTGTTCTCAAGGTGAGATTTTTCTGTAGCATCATGTTTTTAAGTAAACTTGCATGAAGGAGGTTCCTATTGTACTCCATTGGAGTTATTTCATTATGTTAAGTGTTCCTTGATGTCATGGTTATCTCATAAGGTCATGAGAGGATATGTTTACATATTGAAATACATCAAGATATTCTATGGTCTACTATTAACAAGAAGTTCTTAGTGTGCATGAAGACAAAGTTTGATTTATTTTCAAGAGTTGCCTTTTGGTTTGTGCCTTGTAGATGAGTTGTTTTAAAGAGAGAATTATCTAAGGATAATTTAATGTTGTAGGTTGATGGTATGAGGAGTTTATTTTAATGTTGTGAAGTTTTTCATGCCTATTTAAGGTGGTTATATTGACTCAAGAGGTCAGTAATAATCAAGAAGGAGTGGATCCATGTTGATTATGTCTCCATGAGACTTATTGGTTGTTTGAATCCTTATGGTGCATTTTAAAGGGATATTAGTTTTGTAAAGATATAAAGTGAAGTGTATTCAAAGATCAAGTATAAATTTATGTTATTAAAATAATTTTTTTGAGCCATGATGAAACACAAAAAGTATAAATAGTGATAGGCCTAGTATATGCTAATGATGTGTTGAACAAACTTGAAATAAGTGTTAAGCATGAGATATACTGAGGGGGGGGATGAATTAGTATATCATATATCTTATAAAATTTCCCTTAATCAAATTCAACTTAACCATTTATTCAATATACGTAATAAAACTAAAATAATAAACACCACACAAGATAGAGAGACACAAATATAACATGGAAACCCAATGTGGGAAAAACCATGGAGAATAATCTCAAGTATATGAATGAGCACCAACTCAAAAAATATTCAAAAGAACCAACTTTCAGGAGCACCAACCCATTTTCTAAGCACCAACTATTCATGATCACCAACCCATAAGAGCACTAACCCCTTTGCTGAGCACCAACACATTAACTATTCATGAGCACCAACCCACAGGTGCACCAACCCCTTTTTGAGCACCAACATAGCAAAAATTTATAAGCACCAACCCATAAGAGCACTAACCCCTTTACTGAGCATCAACACAACAATAATTCATGAGCACCAACCCATAGGAACACCAACCCCTTTGTTAAGCACCAACACAACAACAATTCATGAGCACTAACCCACAGGAGCACCAACCCCTTTGTGTATACCACACAACTATCTCTCAATGTTGCTATCTCAACATAAGATAGTTCAGTACCATATCTCTTTCCTCTCTCACCTTTTCTCTTCTAATCTAGATATAAAAAATACAAATCATACTCATCTCTCATTGCTCTTATAAGCTAGATATTATTATCTCAAATCAAACTCTATCACACATTACAAATATCTTCTCAAGCCTTTATTTATAGATTTCTAAATGACATTTGGCCTTCACCCTTTGTGAGCCTTCAATCCTCATGGAAAATGGTGCCAAACTTACATGACCCTTCCTATCCTTGCATTTGAAAAGTCATGTGGTGACCCTTCATAAGAAAAATCATCCTTTCCTCTTTTGTCTTTATCTTGGTGACTTTTCATATTCCTCCAAGTGTCCCTTCATGAGAAATTATGCCCTTCCTCTTTTATCTTCACTTGGTGACTCTTGGAATTCCCCAAGATGACTCTTTATGGGAAAATGCATCCCATTCTTCTTTTTTCTTTACCCCATGACTCTTTAACTTCTCCATGGGCCCTTATTTTGTCTTATATGCAACCAAAAATATATTCATTAATATTAAATAAATATTAACACACATTAGCCAAGATATAACTATTACAAACATCATTAAATGTAATGGGGCCTTTATCACCAATAATTCTAGACCTTTGACATCAATGAAAATATTTCCAACAATCTCGCCCTTTGTCATTGATGGAAAACTCAATCTTAAAATTGCCACATCCTAAAACCTGCACATACTATCATCTAAAAACATACATTAACTCCCCCTTACTGTAGCAACATATACCTATTCCTTGTACCTATTTTTGTACCTATACCTATACCTATTATTCTCCCCCTTTGACATAAATGTCAAAGGACCTACATGGAGCTAACACTTAGCTCCCCCTCAACTGATGCTGAACCTCAATGGTAGGAAGTAATAGAAATTACTCCCAACTCCTCTTATAGATCTTTGAATGTGTCCTTTGATCATGCCTTTGAAAAGATATCTAATAATACATATAAATCATTGCCTATCCTTTGAACATCTATAATCAACTCATTTGAATCTTTTATTCTAATCTCACAACCTTCTACATAAAAAATTAATGTGTATCCCTAATCACATATTTGACTTACACTCAATAGATCATGCTTAAGACCTTTTACATACAAAACATTCTTAGTCTTGGTTCTACCATTATCCAAAATCAAAGTACCTTTTCCAGCTATCCTGGTAGTGGTTTTATCTCTGAATTTCATTATGCCACCATTGATCTTATTTAGAGTTTTAATATTACTCTTATCTCCTATCATATGCCTTGAACATCTACTATCAATGAACCATGGCTGATCTTCATTTCTTGCATGCAAAGTTGTTTGTACCAAAATAGAATATTCAAGTTGTTTCTTCTACCATGAACATTTATAAACCTTCTTCTTGATGAATGGAGCCTTAAAACTGAGTCAAACATGCTTCTATAATACTAAGCTGTGTCTGAAGTTGTTACACTTGTAACATATTTTGGCCTCTTCATCAAAGCTTGATAGAGGAGCAAAAGAGTTTTAGCTTCTGCTTGACTCTACATGACTTTCCTTCTTATTTATGAAACTGTTAGCTCTTTTCTGACATTCTAATTTCTTAAGACCATATCCATTACCATAAAAATAGTAACAATAAAAACATGACATGTTTGTATATCTCTGACATGATTGCCTTTTGTAGCTTTGTTCCCTCTAGCCTTCTTTATTTGAAATGTCCTCTGTATTCTTCACTTTTTCCCTTTTTGTTTCCTCTTTTGTAAGAGCTTCAACATAGCTCTTTTTCTTTTCAAATTTTATACTTGTCTTATGTGGATTTACCTTTTGACTTTCTAATATCTTATTTAATATGTTAGTGCTATCCTCAAATTTTGAATCACTAATTACTTTATCATTGACTACTTTCTCAATATCTTATTTTAAAGAGGAAATTTTAATAACATACCTTTCACATTATTTTCTTAATATTTTCAACTATGTTGTTAGATCTTATTCATTCTTCTTGGCTTCTTCAAAGTGTGCTTGTAGATCTTCAATTATTTCCTTTGACTCCTTTTCATTTTTCTCGATCTGGCACTTCAATTTTTTATTCTTCTTCTCAACGACTTCTAACTCTTCTAAGGTACAAATGAGTTCTCCTTCCAGATTCACTTCATCCTCATCCTCTTCTTATTCTTGATCATCTATACTTTTTATTGCAGAGGCATCTTCATGTATGGCCATGAATAAAATCTCTTCTTCTTCTGAATCATTGACTCCACTATCTTCAGCTAAGCTATGATCTTTAGAATATAGACTCTTCTTTTCAAATACCTTTTTGAATTTACCTTTGAAATTATTCTTGTATGTATACTTTTATTCTTCTTCATCATTACCCTTATTTGGGCATTTAGCTAAAAAAATTCCAATATTTCCACAATTAAAACATTTAAAAGGTAATTTTAATTGATATTTACCTATTCCCCTTTTCATCTTGTGAATGAAAAGAGCTCCATTGTCATCTTCATCATCACTGGAACTATCAATTGATTCTTGAATCTTAGCTTTCTCTTTCTTTGATGTCTTGAAAGCCACTTCTCTCTTTGAGGGTTTATCTTGTTTAGTCTACATCTCATATGCCGTGAGTATACCATGAGGCTCATCCATCTTTAGCTTGGCTAAATTCTTCATCTCCTTGATTACCGAAACCTTTGCATCATATCTCATTGGTAGATATCTCAGAACATTTTTTACCACCATTGACTCTTCCAACATTTCTCCAAGACCTTGAATCTTATTTACTATTTGATCAACTCGCAAAAGATAACTTGCTATATCTTCTTCTTCTTCCATCTTCAAACTTTCAAAATATCTTCTAAAAGTCTAAAGCTTAGATTGTTGAACCTTTCCATCACATTTGTAAATATTCTCAAGTTTTACCCAAGTTTCATGGGCAGATTTACATTGCACAACTTTAACAAATTTAGATTCACATAAACCACATAAAATAGCATTTAAAGCTTTAGCATTACATTCACTTGCCTTCTTTTTTGATGGAGTAATTATAAGTGTCTATGGCTCTTCATATTCCTCCACCACTGCTTGACATATGTCAAATCTAATGGCCATCAAATAAGTCCTCATTCTTATGCTCCAAAAATAATAATTCATTCAATCAAGCAAAGGTATCTTATTTGTAGAAAATCCTTCATGTGATCTAGCCATAGTGATTTCCTGATCTACCTTCACGCTGTAAAACTTTTTCAAAAGGAACCTAATCTGATACCAATTGTTAATCATGGGATATACTGAGAGGGGGGGTGAATTAGTATATCATATATCTTATAAAATTTCCCTTAATCAAATTCAACTTAACCATTTATTTAAGATATGCAATAAAACTAAAATAATGAACACCACACAAGATAGAGAGAGACACCAGATATAACGTTGAAACCTAATGTGGGAAAAACCATAGAGAAAAATCTCAAGTATATTAATGAGTACCAACTCAAACAATATTCACAAGCACCAACTTGCAGGATCACCAACCTCTTTTCTCAACACCACCACAACAACTATTCATGAGCACCAATCCACAGGAGCACCAATCCCTTTGTTAAGCACCAACACAACAACTATTCATGAGCACCAACCCATAGAAGAACTAACCCCTTTGATGAGCACCAACATAGAAAAAAATCATGAGCACCAACCCATAGGAGCACTAACCCCTTTACTGAGCACCAACATAATAATAATTCATGAGCACCAATCCACAGGATCACCAACCCACAAGAGCACCAACCCCTTTGTGTATACCACACAACTATCTCTTAATGTTGTTATTTCAATAAATGATAGTTCATTACCACATCTCTTTCCTCTCTCACCTTTGCTCTTCTAAGCTAGATATAACAAATACAAATCATACTCATCTCTCACTACTCTTCTAAGCTAGATATTAATATCTCAAATCAAACTCTATCACACATTAAAAATGGCTTCTCAAGCCTTTATTTATATCTTTCTAAATAACCTTTGGCCTTCACCCTTTGTGACCCTTCAATCCTCATGGAAAATGGTTCCAAACTTGCATGACCCTTCATGTCCTTGCATTTAAAAAGTCATGTGGTGACCCTTCATACGCAAAAGTGTCCTTTCCTCTTTTGTCTTTATCTTGATGACTTTTCATATTCCTCAAAGTGTCCATGATAAATTGTGCCCTTCCTCTTTTGTCTTCACTTAGTGACTCTTGGAATTCCCCAAGATGACTCTTCATGGGAAAATGTGTCACATTCTTCTTTTATCTTTACTCTATGACTTTTTGACTTTTCTATGGGCCCTTATTTTGTCTTATATACAACCAAAAATATATTCATTAATATTAAATAAATATCAATACACATTAGCCAAGATATAAATATTACAAACATAATTAAATTCAATAGGGCCTTTATCAACAATAATGCTAGACCTTTGACATCAATTGCAATATTTCCAACAACAAGAGCATGATCATAGGGGGAGCATTGATACACCATGACTAAGAAGTTGTCTAAACTAGTAGGTTTGACCCTAAGGACCAAGGATTAGGTGGGAAGGATTAATGCCTTGAAAATTATATGCAAACCCAGTGCTTGAGATGTTCTATTTAAATGTTTCATGATCTATATCAAGCACCAATCACTTGAGAAATTTGTTTGAATATCTGTGGAGCCTGTTTGAAGCATGTATGGTGATAGGGGGAGTTATCTATTTTATATTTCTAAGTTATATATCCCACTTTATATTTAATTTAAAAGGGTTAGAAAGAGAATTTATTGTTATCAATGAAAAAGTGGGAGATTTTTGGAGAGTGTATTAACATTGATGTCAAAGGATGATGTCATGTATGTATTGAAGACAAGATAAATGACAAAGTGTTGATATGATGGTGAATGTTGAGCATTTTTCAAGATTTGAGATATTTTTAAAAGGTAGGATGATATGTTTCTAAGATTTATAATCCTTTATAAGAGTTGTATGGATTAGAGACATAGTGGTATGGCATATATGCCTAATTACGTATATATGGGCCAGAAACCTAATAGCCTAGTTTTGGCCTAATGAGGCTTGAGTATATAAATATGAAGAAATGAGTGGTTAGATAATAATATTACATGATGTAATAAATGTGTTATATTATTAATAGGAGCATCTACAAGGGTGATAAGGTCATACTCCAAGATCTAAAGTGACTTGCAGTTAAAAGCCTAGTGTGCCAAGACACCTAGTGAGGCCAAATGGAGGATAAGGATCAGATATCAAGGTAAGAGTACCAATATGATAATATTATGAAGTAATGTGACATATGTGTGATTATTTTATATCAATATAATATGTATCCAAGTGTTTTCAAGATCTAAGTGTAAACTAGTAATTCTAAACCTTGTGTGCAGAAAGACATAGTGTGCCCTATTAAGGATTCAAGGTAAGTTTTGAACGTAATAGAGTAAGTGTAATCATGTAATTAGGTGTTATAGGTTTTTACAAATATTTTTACCATGTTTTATGACATCATTTAAATAATAAAATAATATATCACATTGGAAGATCATCTATGCATGCAGAATGTAGGTTTCTAAGCTCGAGAAGGATGTTGTGATGCTCATTGGAATGTGTAGAGTTTGTATTGTGACCTAATCCATTTTGATTATTTATGTAAGGTTCCTAATAATTATTCAAAATAATTTTAAATAGAAACTAAGCCCTCAATTTTATGAACAAATGTTAAGAAGGTAAAGAGGTTTTTGTGCTTTCAAACCCCCATAGTGGAGTGATTGAAAAGACGTGAATGGTTCTGGAATATAATGGATTTTAAATTAAATATTTATTATTTTATTTTGTATATTACTCCTGTAGGAACAACTATGTGTATGTGGTGTGTCAAGGTAGTGAGTAGAAGGTACAAAAAAGTGATTGCTTCTAGATATTTGATTGTTATGGACAAGGTTGACCAAGTCAACACATACAAATCATTAGAGGTTGAAGTTAAAGAATTTTTATTGATATTTATGTAGTTATTTTTTTAATTTATCTTCAATATGTCAATATTTTTAGTCAAACAAGTTGTCTTATTGTTAAATCTGCACAGAGTGAAAACAGTGAAAGAAATCAAGTAGAGTGAAAAAGTGATTAGGGAAGAGTTCCAGGTGATTAGGGTTGGATCAAAAAATTTGGGGTATTTTTTTAATACCTATGCCTTATGTTACCTTGTTTAATATTTTTTTTTGGTTCTCATACATAGGATAAAATATACTCATAAAGTAACTTATCTATGTAAGTTAAGACTATGAAGGTGTGTGTTTTAAAAGTTGATCCATATGTTTCATATTTGCTATTAGAAATTTATTTATGTGTGATTTAATTTTATATAATTATGTTTAAATATCTCATTTAATTCATTTTTATTTCAAGTAATTGATCCTACATGTGTTAGGATTAATGTTCACCATGATTGTGCTTTTAGTCAAGATGACTGCTACATGCATGCTAAGGGAAGTGAAGTGTTTGTTGTTACTTGACAAGATTTGATGCATATAATGAATATATTGATGTTTTTTATACCTTATTTACATATTAATTATTTTTTTAAATCTTAAGTGACATTTTTAGGTGTTGAGATGATGAACCTAAAAGATCTTGTTGAGTTATGTTAAGATAGTGAGATAGATATCTAATAGATTGGTCTGTTAGACCAATGGATGTTGTCTAAGGAAATGATCCAAATATTTTAATTTTATATATAATACTCATATAATATATTCATTTTTATTTAAATTCATTAAATTTTCCTTTTATCTACAAATCATAAAGATGTTTTGACTATACTTTGATTGTGTTTGACTAGTCTGACTAGTCCTATTGCATAGGTTTTTTTGGATGATTGGAGCCTAAGTGGTGATGTAAAATGGAAATTAATAGGGTTATAAAGTCATGAATTATCACTTCATGTGTTTTATCAATAATTTTTTTAATAAAATTGATATTATGCTTCTATTTTGTAAGATAGACTTTTCTATGTTTTTAGGCCTAATGGTGAGTAGGCTAAAATGGCTTGGTTTAAGTGGTGAGTTGGAGTTACAAGTGGTATGTACATATTTTTTAGTTATAATGGGTACATTTTAGGCATTTTTTATTTTATTAATCCATTGGTGAAGGTAAAATTTTGTTCAAGAAGTCACAAGTGAAACATATGGGTATGAAGGCCTAAAATGCTTTAGGTCTCTACTAGGCCTAATAGAGGATTTGAGTCTTAAGGTAAATGGATGACCTATGAAGTGGTTGTACCACCCATGTAATTTATTTTTATACCTTTTCCAATTTTAAATAAATTGGTTTAAGGATCTTATCTAACAAAGATAGGTTAGATGAAGAGTGTGGTATAAAGGCAAGGCCTAATAGGCCTATTTGAGTTAGTTGAGAGAGTATGGACTTAAGCGAAGAAGAGAAATTTTGAAATGGAAGGATTAGGTCATTAATTACCATCATATGGTTATGAACATCATTCATTTTTATCTAATAAATTTTATGTAGGTGGATACACACGTCATTGGAACTAATAAGCTTAGAAGAGGCATATTGAGTGAAGAATCCTAAGTGGCTTGTATGAGGTAAAGAGGTAGGTTTTACAGGTGTTAAAGCAAGATAATTCAATAATCAGGTGTGTTAAACATAATATTATATGTGGAGATCATTTTTAAGGTGATTTAGTTGGTTCTCGTCATCTAGGGGTTTGTAGCCTCCCTACTAATTGGTGCTATCTAAAGGACAAATGGATGCTTGAATAAATTAAGGGGTGGCTGCTCCTTACCATTTGGTGCTAGTATAAATTGAATATTTCAATTATATTATAGTATTAAATCTGCATGGTTTAGTTTTTTTTATTCCCCAAGAGGGCTTCCCACATAATCTCTTGTGTTATCTTGTGATGTGCTCATATGGTTGTTTCTTTATACACTATTTGATCTTATGTGAATGTATGCTTCATAGAATGGTAAATGAAATTGAATATACATTTTTATCTACTGATTCACCCCCCCCCCCCCCACTCCCCACCCCCACTCTTATTATCTACTTCTAATAAGAATTTATCTAGGTATTAATAGTTAAGATGGCCAAATCACTCATACAATATCTTGCTCATCTCATCTTAGTGAGTGAGTAGTGAAATAGATGGGTTATTAGGAGGAAAATGGAAGAAAGTGTACAACCATTATTGATAATTTTATTTCCCAACTTCCACTATATAATTATTGTACAACTCCTTAATGACCATATATTTATGGGTAAACTCAAGTCCCTTTCCTGATCCAATGTTGGTGATCTAATAAATAGTTAAGAGACTAGTTGATAGTCATAGAACACATGAAACATCCTCAAATTTTCCATAACTCACTTCAATGGATCCTCTCCCATAGAGTTCTACATAATTATCATCACCTATCAAAATATAAATCATAAACTATGTCAGTAAGGATGAGAAAATTTCCTGTGATGAAGCTATGTGATCCAAAGCACTAGAATAAATTACCCATATCAATGGCTGAGATGAAAATATAAAAGGGGATTTTCCATTAAATTACCCTTTTCTACTAATTTTTTACTTAGATAACTCCAAACTTCATGAAATTTTTGTGATAGAATCAAGGACACTTATATTGTTCCTCCCAAAAAAATTTGTTAAGTGGTCTAATTGTTTCTTCATAAATTTATGTTCATCATGTTCATTTCTCTTACAATAGGCAAATTTGACCTTCTCTATCTTAGGTTCAATCTAAAGATGATTTTTTCATTTATGTTGATTTGGATGTAGAGTATATTTTATGTCCCATACTTTTCCCATAGTCCTTCTTACTTTATTTCTTATCCTTACTAATTTAATCATTCTTTTTTCCATGACTAATAATAAAAGCATGAGACTTAGAGTACTTCAATGTACCCACATTAATAAGATTATATTTATCCCTATTAAATTCTTTGGAAAATCAATCTAAAGAGGACATATTCCATGTAGTTCTTAGGGCAATCTTAGTATCATGGAAGGTTAAGATAAAAATAGAATAATTAGGATCAAACATTATAAGAATTGAAAGGATTGGTTTTTCATCATTTTTCTCCATGCCACACAATTTCAAATACAACTTAAGTGACTTAAAATCAATGAATAAGTCTTGTATTTTTTCAAAAATTCATGGACTCAATCTAATGATTTCTTTCCCATGATCCCTCCCTAAATTATACTTCCAAAAGAGTTATTACCAAATGGTCCAGACCTTACTTGATGATTTTGTAATTCTAATGTATAATATTAAGTACAGAGATACATACAAACATAATAGACCATAGGCCTCATCACATTAGTTAAACAAATTAATCTTTTCTACATTTGGAGTTAGTTCAATTTAAATATCCAAAATTATTGTGTAAACCTTTAATCCTAAATAATATGTGTACTTTAGTTTTCCACTCATGATATTTATATGGAGTGAGAAGTGAAACAAAATTATAATCTATATTTCAGTGAAATAAAAATATTTTTAGAAATTAAAGTGCAAAAGAGAATTCAAGGTATAAGGAAACACCCCTTAAACTATCAACAATTACCCCCTAGATTATGAAGGTCTGACACTTTATTTTTATGTTCATATACAATTGGAACTTTTAAGTGCATATAAAATTTAACAAGGGATTAAAGTACCCCATATCATTAAAATAAGATTATGACAATAAAACTAATTTAAATATCTCAAAAAGTACACACTTTTAAAAAATAGATCCTTAAATTAAGTTACATATGTAAATCTATGTGATTTATAAATTGTTTGAATTGGTAATTTCTTAATTCTTTCACAAAATAAATTATAGCTTTAATAATTTTTTTTCCATGTTAAAAATTATTTATCCCTTTCCAATTTGTTGAGACCATGGGATAAAATCCCATGTGACCAAGGGATAAAATTAAGAAATTTGATGATGTCTCCCTTTTAGTTTTCTCCAAACCATGCCAAAGATCATATCACAAGTCAGTCAAAATTTTATAAGGCTTATGCAGAGTTAACCATGGTCTTTCAAAGTTAACATTTACAAAATTTATTGTGGATTTATTTGACTTAATACAATTTCACCTTGATGACATATTACATGGTACACACTATATGAAAATGTTTGCATAACCATATGTACTTCTTCAAAAATCCATCTGTTTATACTATAGAGTGTAATCAAGTGCACACTATCCATAATGTATAACCCATTTAGGTGTAAAAATAGAAAATAATACTAGTACAACATCATTTAGTTTCATCAATTATAGGTATTACTCATAAATATATGATGTATAAAATATATAGGTGGTAGAAATTGGCATATAAAAATACATAGATATGTAGGTATAACATGATGTACATCTATAGTTGATGAAAAATTCAAATAGTATAATATCACTCATCATCCACCATCATGTAATACACACAAAAAGAAGACAATCAACATAAATCATTAACCATTATGTAGTATATCTCTAAAAATAACTAATTTGGCTTTGAAGATCACTAGTCCATATCCAAATATAAGTTTGGTTTAAAATAATTTCACAAATCTTAGATAATAACACCTGATGATTATACATTGATTTAAGACATACATGCTTGACAAGAAGTAGTATAGTATATTTTTGGGAATAATTTTAAAATATGTATATATAATTTTAAAAAATAGTAATATTTATTTATATTCATGATATTTATAGATGATTTATTATGAGTGAATATAAATTTTATGTTTTAATCTACTACTAGAATGAAAATCAAATGATATAACTTACAAAACAAGTTACAACTTTAAGATGACATTGAGTTGTTATCAAAAAAAATTTCACCCTTTAGAAGGTAGCTCAATCATTCTAAATTTAATGCAACATGGAAAGACCTCAAGGTTATGGGTACCCTATTGTATAGGTTAATCTCTAAGTTAAAAGGATATCTTCACTTTATGAATCACTTAGGCTCAAATAATACTCTAACACTTATTATGAAAAGGGAGAGAAACCTATTCTAATAGAGGTGATGCACCAAATATAATATGATCACTACCAACCAACTATAATTGCAATTCAAACAAGATACTAACCTACACATGACAATAATCTAAATTTGCCTTAATACATCAATGTTTCTCATGAAGGTTTATGAATCAAGCTTGAGCTAGGAGGACTAGTCAAAAGATCATGAAATGACACTAATGAAAAGATAAATCAATAAACCCTACACACTCCATTTGAACACTTTAAAATACTTTTTAAAATGATTCTAAACTGAGCATGAATGAGAAACAAGGACAACATGTAAAGGAATCAAGACTATCACTTAGCAATATTAACTAATCAAGCATGGATATTAAAACCTATCCATGGAGAAGGTAAAACTAGGTTATTCTTCATTTATTAAAGGCTGACAATGGGCAGGGCTTCACCATACCTAGGTGGAGGATACAATCTTAGCCAATTAAGGCTCAATATATAGAGAAAGTGGAAGAAGAGAGAAGAGTGTAGGAGAGAGAGATGAAAAGTGGATTATGATATACAATAAGAAGAGAGTTATGAAACTACACATTAGGTCCTCAAATAAAAATTTTAGTCTTCTAAATATGCTCTTCTACTTTAAGTTTCAAACTTTGCTTGACACCTTGCATAACTCTCCAAAACTACCATTTATCTTTCATTTTACAATTACAAGTGGAATTATTTAAGGTTAGGTCATGTTTATTTACATATTTTCCTTTTTATTGACAACTTTAAACTTATCTCTTAAGGTTATCTTTGACACATCACTTCATTCTCTTGCTAGGTGTCTAGAAGTCTTTTCATCTCACTAGGCCAATCTTGCTTGCTAGTGTCAAAACTTGAATTCATATTATAAAACTAACTATATCTTCATGTATTTAGTATACACCTCATATAATACCTGAAAAAACTCATTTTGACATCTCAAACTACCTTTAATAATTCATTTTTCACCAAAAGGCCTCATCTAACCTCATTCCTTGTAGCCCTGAAATCATGTAAAACTACTTGTGTAAAATAATGCATAAAATATATTTATAAATATATAAAATATATAATTTCCCAATATCCCCTTATATATTCATCTCAAATTTCAAGTCTAGAATCTAAGTGGATGTTTTTTAATGCATTCTCTCTCCTTAATTAGGCCTCCTTACCTAGAATTTGAGTTTTTGCCTAAAAACACTCCCACAAATTTCAAAATTTTAAGAATTATTTTATTAACTTTACCTATGCCAAGGCTAACCTCCATGTCAATTTTAATATCCTAAGACCTTGTATGGATGGATCAACCATGAAATGGTCAAAAACCCCAGTTTAGGTGCTTAAACAAGCAAGGGAGACAATTTCAGAGTTTGAAAATAAAATTTTAGGTTTTGAGGTCTGAAACATCATCTTACAACTCATCATGTTTAAGGGAGGTCTCTTGATGTGTTTTCTAGGTTTGCATATAGTCCATTTGGTTTGCAAAACCATGTTTTCTCACTTCCTTGACCAAGTAACTAACTTGTTGGGATTATATTCCTTTGGGTTACTTATGAAAGTGTATATAATATTTATGGACCTCTTTAAATTCATTATATACTTACACATTTGAGATGTGTGTGTGTGTGTGTGTGTGTGTGTGTGTGTGTGTGTGTGTGTGTGTGTGTGTGTGTGTGTGTGTGTGTGTGTGTGTGTGTGTGTGTGTGTGTGTGTGTGTGTGTGTGTGTGTGTGTGTGTGTATCATTTCATACCCTGATCCTTCACATACACACCTACAAATGTGCATTTATACCTATTATACATGGTATTGTACCTATATATAAAAACCACTACCATTTCAAGGTACTCATGATACCTGATAAGGTCACTAAAGTCATTTATAGATGTAAAAAATCCATTATATTTCATGGAAAGTCATGTTTCTCACATCAAGTCTTTAAGAGGGCTTTATGAGGGTTTAAATCATGTTTTGTTCTTAATAATGGTTCATAGAGGACACATCATATTTCTCTCTCCTATTTCCACAAAGTGAAAATGGGGGGGGGCATACACCAACTCCTAACATCATTCAGTCCCATGAAGAAATTCATAAGAGATCTCAGTAGAAGTTGGTGGCCCATCGAGCTCAAGTAGGCCATCTATGAGTGCCTTGATCTCCTAGAGCTTATTCATGGACTATAAGTCTTAAAACTGGATACAAATATCATGAAAATGGAGTATTAATACACTTATATCATCTCTATCTCCCATTATCTTCCATGCAACTCCTCTAAGTAGATTTGAAATTCTCAAGGTGGTCTCTAGGGTAGAGAGGGCTACGTGCATAAAATGAGAGAGGATCTCTTGTTCAAAAAACCATAAAGTTAATTTTATAACCATGAGAACCTCCTAAATATTTATAATTTATCCATTCATTATTATTAATGATGTACAATATACATCAATTTCCCATCAAGATTTTTGCAACCTAAGTTCATACCATGAGCATTTTAATACATCTATGTAGCCCTAATCGTCTGGTTTTATTATTCTTGAAGATTTTTGGTGTCTAAATTATTTATTAAAATATTATAAGACTCATTATACACCCTCCATGAGAGTTAACACACATGTATCTAGGTTTTATTTTGTTTTTCCATCACCAACAGTGACCAATTCTACTCAAGTGTACTATGCAGGCTTGTGTGATGCTAATCTGATTATCATCTCTTCTATCTTATTAAAAGCATCAAATTAGATTAAATATAATCTCTATATACTCATTAATACCTCACTAATATTACCTTATAACCAATACGTCACTTTCAATTCACATTATCTCCCTCTTTACAAGTTTGAAAGGCAACTTGACTATTCAGTCCACCTATAGGTGAGCATTTTAGAGTCATAGCCATATCTTGGGGTTTCAGTGGAAGTTATATAATCATTTAAATAACACTTGATAAATTATTAAAGACTTATAATTATATTTTTAGACTTATTAGTCTTCTCAAGGTCTAAAATCTCCACAAACACCTATTATCTCTATCATACATGTTTATTACTATAGAGTACAATTTAGGCCTACTAAGCTTTCATACGGCACTGTCATTAGACATTAACCTATATTTTAAGTTCCTAAAATTAATTAAATTATTAAATAAATTATGTATTACCTATCTCAACTTCACACCTTAATCCAATATCACATATTTAAAACATATACACTCGATGAAATATCATGCTTGTAAGTGCATATTGGGTGTCTTGAGCACATTTGAGGGTATACTTCACTCTATAAACTCTGGTAGTTACATATTTCCTTGAGATATATTGAAACATATACAAACACTTTTACATTCTCTTCCTATAAATTCATACTTATCTTTAATGCATATATTTTCAATGCTCCACAAGGCTTCATACTATTCAAACTAACATCTAACCTATAAGGCTAGTTATTGAATGTCTTCAACACTAGGATGGTGAGGTCATCCTTATCTATGAGATTTGAACTCAATAAATTTTAAAACACCACATTTATCTACCTTTTAAGTTTCCAAATTCAATCTTAGTGCACAAGTTAACATAATTTATTACAAATGTAAACCTACAGGTTGCAGACCTATAGGTCTATATTTTTGAGATTCTAGGTTTTCACATGGTTATGGAGATAAATTTATAAGTTTGAAGTTATCTAGACATTTTACATCACTACAATAATAATTTTTATTCCTCCATATGCTTCTTATAAATCCAAATAAGCCTTGTGAAACCACCTTTATGTAGGTAGACCCTTTTGCATAATGTTTGGTAATCAGCTTAGAAACTACTTGGAGAGGTTGGTGTAAGATAACCATATACATTAGATAACCTTAAATGGATTTATAGGATATTATAATACATTTTATAATAACTTGGATGCATTAGGCCTTATGGATAATCCCAAAACACAAAAAGACATTGACAGTCACTTGCAAACTATGCAAAAGAGTAGTTTTCCTTGCTAGATGACTTCCCACATGTGCCAACCTGGTGTATAAATGTGTAAAATGTTTATTTAAACATATTATTACCCTTTATAATTATTTCCATGTATCCAATGAGTTCACACTTACATAGGAATTCCATAAAATGCAACGTGTAGGGATTTAAGCCTCAAAAAAGCACCCTAGATCCTTAGTGATTGTTCATAAATATAAGTAGATCAATAAAAAAACCAATTACATTAATTATAATCCTATAAGGTTCCCCTATTTTTCCCAAAATCTTAGTATCCAACTCTACTTATACAACCTATACTATGCATTTGAAAATGGCCTTAGTGGGCTTGTGAAGAGAGCGATGGGAGAGAGGAGTATTGTTTAGATTTGAGAAATTAAACCTGATCCCAAGATTCAAAAGGAATTGTGTAATATTAATGGATATTTTTAACCCATTTTTATCTATAGATGATCTCAATAAGTCTGTACAAGTACCTTAACTCCATTCTTTGGCATTGAAACTCAATATTATAACTTTTGTCTAACTTTTTGAGAAGTGTGGAAGTTATGTAACTGATCCAAGGTCCTTTTAAATTATATTTTGTGTATTTTTCACTTGGTTATATTTGACATACATGAAAATTAGCCAAAAATCATCTTTTTCTTATTAAACACTACCTTAAAATTCACAAATGATCCTTAAACTCTCCAAATCATCATGAAACATTTTTATAAGTTGATTAAGGCTTGAAATGACCTCAACATAAACCTAATTACCTATTACACATCTTAGAAAAATATTCATTACTCCATGAGATGACTAGGCTAGTGCACACAAAGACAAAGTATTACCTTAATTTCTCCAAAATTACCTTAAACAATGTTAATATGGTTTTATGAAGACTTTTAGAGACAATATAAGGCATGCCAAGACCTTGAACTAGGTAATAAATATAGGAAAAAATATTTTCATCTATATGGGTTGACATTTTAACCTTGGGAGTCAAAAATTAGTCATTAAATTGGTGATTCATAGGGATAACATGCTTGTTATGCTAAATGGACTAGTAGCCTTGTCCTTTTATTGTGAAATGGAGTAATTTACACTTAGTTTCAGACCTAACAAGACATTGACCATGAAAATACAAGATTATTTTAACTCAAAACACATAAATAAATGATAATAAGACACAAAGAAAAAACCAAGACACACACATGTGCTATCAAGAACTTAGGGAACACAACAAACAACAAAGCAAACTAACCATATACAACCCTACACTTTTATTCTTCCTCCTAGGTCAAATGGAAATATTGTACAATCTCTTGCTCCATTATATGAATAATGGAATGAATAAAGTTGCCTCTTATACCTTATACTTATTGACTTCATCATCATGCTTTCCACTCCTCTCAGAATGTTCTCAAATGATGTGACATCTACAAACTAGTTACCTATGAAGATGAACTCATCTTGTGCTTAAATATCCTTATTTTGATCTATATTGATGTTTTTGCTAATATCAATTATTAATAATTCTTAGTTCATAGGAGAAACATTAATATTGATACCTTGGAGAGTCTCACATTGTCATTTAAAGAGTAATGTAGCATCAAGATCATCCTCAATCTATCCAACAGGAGGTATATGATCTTGAAGAGCGTCAAACTCACTACATATGTCTAAGCACTGATTCTAAAGATATTCATCCTTATCTTGAATTTATTATTTAAGAGACACTACTTGAAGAACATCCTAAGAGACTTATTATACTATAGTAGTTTGATTAGTTTGAATTCCTTCATCATCAATCTACTCTTATTCTCTTAGAGGTACAAACTTCTCAATACCTTCATATTATTTGAACATATCCAAATAGATCTACCACATGTCCTTCAAATCTCTTGGAACCTTCTCATTTGACTCAACAAGGTTAATCAACATGATGTATTTATAAAGAACCTTTTATTTCACATCTTCATAGATGTCTTCATTCACCAAGGTAGAAACTTTAATGCTCTTCTCATAGGTATCTACAACATCATCAAGATCACTCTTTTCTTCATTTGTGAAGATTTATTTGTGTCTATTTTCACCAATTGGAGTACCAATGGTGAATTCCTCATCATATACACTTTAATCACCTTCATCATATTCTCTTTGAATCACATTTTTATCTATAATATCTTCTTCATTTTCTACACATAGGATAGGTTCCTCTTCAAGAAAGGATGTGGTAGGAGGGTAATGGTAATATTCATGAGTTGGAGAATTAATATGAGGTATGGTGGGTGGTTCATGAATCAATTTAGGAATGGAGGTAATACTCTTAAAACTTGAAACCTTAGGAATTGTGTATTCTTAAATAAACTCTTGTAGGGAAAGAAAATTTAGTTGTGAAATATAAAAGACATTCTCTTCAATAATAACTTCACTTTTTTCATAACCTTCTTGGGGATTTCAATAGATGAAAACTGATTTTCACACTTCTCCACTAATACCTCCTTATTCTTTTGAGTATCTTCTTGAATATATCTCTAAGATGGAATTATCTTAAGGTACTTGAAGAGAGTACAATGTGGTTTGAATAAGATCAATATTTTCTTTGATCTCAGTCTCTTGATCTTGTCTTGATTCAAGTCCTTTCATCTTCAACTCCATCTCTTTGATTTTCATATCTATATTCTCTTGGAATGGCTTCTATCGAAGGTGATTAATAGCTTCATAAGGGTAAGAGACACAAAAGTGATGGTATGAAGTATAAGATAAATATTGAATAGGGATGGGATAGACTTGTATAATTTTAGATTATTCTTTGACTTTAACTCCCCAATCTATGCATGGCTCACCTTGCTCACTCCATGACTTCACCACTTGGTTCTAGATTAGAGTCTTGAAATACTTATTAGGGGATTCTTGAGGTAGAGAATTAGTATTATGGTTATCAAAAGTGGGATTCTCAATAATATTATTTTCCTTAATTTCAAATCTATCTTGGATTGAATTCTAAAAAGGGAAGTTTTTAGGAACACATGAAGGACTTGGAATGATTTGAAGCTCATTTAGAATGGTATCTTGGGGAAGAATGGGTAAAATATATGAGGGATGAGGTGGTGTGTATGAACTCACATAATAATGATGGAGTTGGACCTATTATTCTTCATGGGTTCTTAGCTTATCCTCAATTCTTTGAATAATACCACTTACATCTATCATCTCACTTGAGAAACTTTGCCAATTTTCTCTCTCAAAAGGTTCCCATTATTATTTCATTAGCTGAAATGATTCTCTCATGTCATGAATAATGGTATTAGGTATATCTTGACCATATCCCTTTTATGGATTGATCCCAACCATTTACCTCTCATAGCCTAATAGAATTTTCTTCATATGTTAAATTAATTTAATTGAAAATTGGATAGGGACATATTGATCTTGAGAAGGTTTATCATATACAACATCATGGTCATGTAGAGGGATGCAGGCTGACCATAGGACTACTATGACTCATGACAAAGTTGAAAATAACTATATCAAGGTTTGTATGGATGACCATGGGGTTGAGATACTTCATTAACTTGAACTAAATTGAAATTCATCTCAAAATTAGCCATAATAACTTCATCAGGATAATTAAATGAAACACATCTTACTTTGAATGTGTGATTGGGATTATAGAACCAATAGACCATGCATAGAGTCACCATTAATGTTTTTAATGTCTTCAAAGGCTGATAGATAGAAGAACAATACCAACAATTATTCCACAAATTTGGACCTTAGTCCCATTGATCATTATAAAACTATTATGAATCAAATTTGTACCCTTTGGAAGGTAGTTCAAGTCTTCCAAATTTTATGTAAAATGCAAAGACCTCAAGTTTGTGGGTACCCTATTAGAGAGGTGAATCTATAAGTTAAAGGGATAGCTCCCCTTGATGAATCATTTAGGCTCAAATACTACTCTATAACTTTGTAAGAAAAGGGAGAGAACCTTATTATAATGGAGGTGATTCACCAAATATGATATGATCACTACCAACCAACTACAATTGCACTTCAAATAAGAGAATAAAATACATATGATACTAATCCAAATCTACCTCTCTACATTAATGTTTCTCATGAAGGTTTGCAAATCAAGCTTAATAAAGGATGATCAATCAAGAGATCATGACATGAAATTAATGAAAATACAACTCACTAAACCCTTACACACTACATTTGAACACTTCAAGAGACCTGTAAAAAGGATTTTAAACTCAATATGAATGTTAAATAAGGATAAACATGTTAAGGAAGCAATACTATCACTTAGCAAGATCAGCTAATCAAGCATGCATATTGAAACCATTCCATGGAGAAGGTAAAAATAGGTTATTATTCATTTATCAAATGACTCAAATAGCAAGGGCTTCACCATACCAGGTGGAGGATACAATCTTATCCAATTAAGGCTCAATATATATAGAAAGTAGAAGAAGAAGATAGAAGGACATAAGAGAGAGAGATGACAAGTGTCTCATGAGTTAAAAAAATAAGAGATTTATGAAATTACCCCATTATATCCTCAAGTTTTAGTATTTTTAAGATGGTCTTATGCTCCAAGTGGCATGAAAGTTTCAATATTTTCTTGACACCTTGCCTAGCTCTCAAAAATTTCCCTTTGCCTTAGGTTGTGGAATAACAAGTGGAATTTTTTATTGTTAGGTCATGTTTAGTTATATCTCTTCTCTATTTTTGACACCTTTCAACTAATATTTGAAGGTTTTATTTAACACATCACTTCATTCCTTTGCTAGGTGTCTAGAAGTTTCTTCATCTCATAGGCTAATCTTACTTGCGAGTGTCAAAAATTAAATTAATCTTCTCCAACTCATTATCTCTCCATGAATCACCTATTCACCTCATATAAGATGTGAAACAACTAATTTTAAGGTATAAAACAACCTTTAATAATTCATTTTGCACTAAAAGTCCTCATTTAGCCTCATTCCTTGTAGCCCTAAAATCAATAAAACCTCCTTGTGTATAATAATGTGTGTAGGATATTATGAAACTGAGCACATTTTTGAGGACTTATTATCCACTTAAAACTTCATATCAAATTTCATATCCATAATATGAATGGAAGTGCCTTATTTCCTTTTTCTCTCTTCAATTCAGCCTTTATTAGGCCTCCATGCTTAGAAACTATGTCTTGGCCTAGAAACACTCCCACATGTGCAAAATTTTTGAGAAGTGTTTTATTATATTTACCCATTCCAAGGCCAACCCCCATGCCATTTTTAATCTCTAGAGACCATGTACAAATGGTTCAACCATGAAATGGTACAAATGGTTCAACCATGAAATGTTTTTAGATAGGCATGGGAGACAATTTGAGAGTTTGGAAATAAATTTTTAGGTTTTGAGGTTTGTAATAAGTTTCTTGAGGTCTTAAACATAATCTTATATCTCATTATGTTTAAGGTATGTCTCTTGATATGTTTTCTAGGGATGCATATAGGCCATTTGGCTTATAAAACCATGATTTATCACCTCTTTGACAAATTAGTTGAATTAATGGTATTATTTATCACTTTGGGATAGATATTAAGGTGTATAGAATATTTAGTAACCTTTTTCAATTCATTATAGGATTATACATTTGATTTAGAGATCAGTTCATACCCTACTCCTTCACATACACACCTATAACTATGCATTTGTGCCTATTTTATATGGTACTATACCTGCATATGAAAACCACTACCATTTAAAAGGTGCTCATGAGACTTTATAAGGTCACAAAAGTCATTTTTATATTTAAACAATCCATTTTAATGCATTTAAAGTCATGTTTCTCAAATTGATTCTTAATGAAGGCTTTATGAGGGTTTAAAACATGTTCTATTCTTAATAATGATTCATAGAGGAAACGTCATCGTTTTATCTCCTAATTCCATAAAATTAAAGTGGTGGTACCCCTAAAACACCTAAAAACATCATTAAATCACATCCACAGCCCCATATGATATCTTAGTAGAAGTTGGTGGCCTCTCAGGCTTAAGTAGGTCTTCTGTGACTGCCCTGCTCTCCTAGTACTTATTCATGGACTGTAGGTCTTAAACCTATATTACATTATAATTATAATGGATTATTAATAACCCATAACATCTAAAATTTCCTATATCTTCCATGTAACTCCTTCAATGGGCTCTGAGCTCCTTAAGGTGGTCTCTTGGGTAGAGAGGAATATGTGCATAGAATAAGAGAGAGTCTCTTGGTCAAAACATCCCAAAGTGCATTGTATGAACATGATAAATTAAACACTATTTATAATTAATCCATTTATTATTCTCAATTATTTACAATATACATTAATCTCTTATCAAGAGTTTTGCAACTTGAGTTCATACCATGATTGTTTGAATGTAACTATACACATATAGCCCTAATGGTCTGGTTTTGTTCTTCTTGAAGATTTTGGTGTCTAGAATATTTATTAAAAGATTATAATACTGTTTCTCCACAATCCATGAGATTTTACACAACTTTATTAAGGTTTCATTTTACTTATCCATCACCAATTGTGACCAATTATGCTCAAGTGTATTATGTAGACCTGCTTGATGCCAATTTGATTATCATTTATTTTATCTTATTTAAAGAATCAACATAGATGAAATATAATCTTTATGTACTCATGACTAAATCACTCATATTAACTTAAAACCAAGATATCAATTTAAATTTACATTGTCTCCCTCTTTACAAGTTTGAAAGGCATCACGACTGTTCAATCCACCTATAAGTAAGCATTTTAGAGTCACATTTGCATCTTGGGATTTAAATAGAAGTTTTATGATCATTTAAATAACCCTTGATAAATTATTGGAGATGAAAAATGTTCCTTTTAACCTTATTATTATTATTATAAAGGTCTCAAATCTCCACAAACATCCCTTATCTCTCTCATACATGCTCATGATTATAGAGTATAGTTTAGGCCTACTAGGATTTCATATGGCACTATCATTATCCATTCACCTAGATTTGAAGTTCCTCAAAGTAATTAAAGGATTAAATACATTTTTTCTTGCATATCTAAACTTTAAACCTTAATCCAATATCACATCTATAAAACACATACTTTCTGTCAAATATCCTACCTATAGGTGCATATTGGGTGTCTTGAACACATTTGAAGGTCTACTTTCACTCTATAAAATTTGGAAGTTATAGAGATCCTTGAGAAATATTGAGACATATACAAAAACCTTTACCTTATCCTCCTATAAATTCATACTTATCTTCAATGCATATCTTTTTATTTCTCGCACAAGACTTCATACTTCTCAAACTAGCACTCTACCTGTAGGTCTAGTTATTGAGTGTCTTGAACACTAGGTTGATGAGGACATCATTATATATGAGTTTAAAAATCCAAAATTTTTAAAACACCACATCTATTTGCCTTTTAATTTTTCAAATTCAAACTTAGTTCAAAAGTTAACACAATTACTTACAAATATAAACCTACATGTCTATAGAACTGTAGGTCAACATTTTTGAGATTATAGGCCTTCACATGATTATGGACATATAATTATGATTTTAAATTTGTCCATACATTTCCCATAACTATATTAATAAGTTGGACACCTCCATATGCTTCTGATAATGCCAAATAAGCCTTGTGAAACCACCTTTATGTAGGCATACACTTATGCATTATGTTTGGCAGTCAGTTGGGAAACTACTTTGAGAGGATGTTATAAGATGAATATTTAAATTGGATATAATTTAATGGATTGAGAGTATATTATAAAACATTATATAATCACTTGTATGCATTATCCCTTGTGGAAAACCCTAAAACACAAATAAACCTTAATAGTTACTTGAAACCTATGTAAAAGAGTAACTTTCCTTGCCAAATGACTTCCCACAAGCACCAACATAGTAGATAAATGTGTAATATGGTTATTAAAACCTCTAAGGACCTTTTCCCATTTTTTGTACTTCAACCAAAGATTTCACACTTGCATGGGAATTGCATAAAACTCATCCTATGGGGATTTAAGCCTCAAAACATCACCCTAACTTCTTAACAATTGTTTATAAATATAAGGATCTCAATAAAATAAAAAATTCCATTAATTGGAATCCCATAGTATTCCCATAGTCTATCCACAATTTTAGTCTCTAACTCTACTTATACAGCTTGTACCATGCATTTGAAAATGGACTTCATAGGATTGTGAAAAGTGCAGTGGGAGACATGAGTACTCTACAAATTTGAGACCTAAAACTTTATACCCATATTAAAAAGGACTTTTGTAACATGAAGGGAATCTCTAAAACTATTTTCAATCATAAGTTATCTCAACAAGTTCATAAAAAGTACTATAACTCCATTCTTTGGCATTGAAACTTAAGATTGTTATTTTTATCTGACTTGTTGAAAGGTGTGGAAGTTATGTAACTTCTCCAACATACTTGGAAAGTGTCTTTTACATATTTTTCACTTGGGGAGATTTGACATACATGAAAATTAGCCAAACAATTATCTTTTTCCTTATAAAACACTACCTTAAATTTCAAAAATGAACCTTAAACTCTCCAAATCATCATGAAACATTTTTATAAGTTTATTGAAGCTTGAATTGACCTCAAAGTACACTAAGGATCTATACCACCTCTTTACCAAGTTTTATCACTCCATGACATGACTAGGCTAGTGCACACAAAGATAATATTACCTTAATTTATCCAAAATTACATTAAAAAATGCTAATAAAGTTTTATGAAGATTTTTAAAGACCATATAACGCATGACAAGACCTTGATATACATTATCAAGACATGACAAAAAGTTTTCACTTATAGGGGTTGACAT
>JARHVA010008309.1:62500-132500 GCA_037957365.1 Torreya grandis
TTTTCCCTTTTTTTATGTGACTTTGATCTAATAATCTATAGAACAAATAAATTTTTTATCAAGGTTTGGTTGTCTCAAGTATGGGAGGAGGTGTTCCCCCTCAAACTGAGAGTTGATGAGGTAGAAGAAAAATTAGGTTACAATTTGATAAATATTAAATGGATAAGCATAAGGTGGGTGACATAAAAAGGTTGGGCATTTGAGATGTAAACATGTGTATAATATGTGACTAAGGGTGACACTCAAGATCATACAAAGACTAAAGTTTCCAATTGTGGTAAAAATAAGCTTTATTCTAAAGGGACATGTTATAGGAGTAACTAATCTATAGCATTGGTCATAGATGATCAAGTTAGGCATATCAAGGCATCTAGATAAGGTTAGTATTGGTCTCAAGTATGTAGGGTAGGAAGTGTTCCTACAAAACAACACAATTGGTTGGGTCATGCATGAGGTGGTGCAAATTTAAAGAATTCAACATGGCAAGGTTAGTTAGTGTGATCAAAATAACAATGAAAAGTTGTCACAAAATAAGTGAATGGTCTAGGTCAAAAATGACCAATGTCAAGGTGGATGTAGTGTAATGGTTGGATATGGGTTGGTTAGGATTAGCTAAGATGACTCCATATGTACTAGGCAAGTAGACATTGGCTACATAGTTCTATGGATATAATATCCAAAATAACTTTAGGCTAAATGTAATTCTTCAAAAAGGTTAGTATTGGGGTGGGGTTTATTTGAAAGAGGGGAAAGAAAAGTGGGACCCTAACCATTTAGGGTTATGGGTTTTCCTAGGGTTGACCATCGATGGTCACCCTAGCAAGTAATATGCTTCTTGGTATTTTCCTAGGGTCAATAGATAATAGATGCTGAGATATTTTGAGGTGATATTGATGGTACAATTAAAACTAGAGATGTGGTTTGGAGAGTATAAGGCTAGTCTGTTAGGGGGTCTTTTGATAGCTACTCCAAGATAGTGAACCTCAATAGTGGGATAAGTAGGGGTATCAGGGGGTAACCACTAGATGGTAGTATAGGTTTAGGTATAGGTGGAGCCAACAGTAGTGGTGTTGGTGTAAGTGCAGGTGGGTGCATCAGTAGTGGTGCCGCAAGGGCTTGATATATGAGGCTATATGAGGTATGTGTTTATGATTTTGATACTTGCCTATGTGTCAATTATGTGAGATATATATGAGTGAGAGATACATGGATACATTATTTCATTTATTTCCTTAATGATGTATATGAAGATTATATGTTGATAATGCTGATTATATTGGTGATGTTTGATTATATTGATGACATGTTGATATATGACACAATGATGAATTTATGATGCTGATGATGTTTAGATAATTATGTACTGATGTATTATAATGATGATGATATAGATGTAGATTATGATCATGATGTGGTTATATTTATGGATCATGGATGACATTTATGATACTGCATGCTTATGTTTATGTTGACTTTTTAGTTTAGGTATGTGATGATGTTGAGGGTGTATTTATCTAATATGTTGATGAATATGATGGATAATTGTGACAATGTGTTTAGATTATGATATGATTGGAAACATTATTTTTATTATATGTTTGAAATTTTTAGTTTTGATTATGCTTGGGTCATATAGAGTTGAAAATGTTTTCATTCATGATCGTGAATATATGATAGATGTCTTTGGATGATGTTGTGTATGAGATGTCTATGATAATATGGTTTATAAATAGGATAAGGATGTAATATTCATAAATAGGATGATATTTTGTAATTGTTTTAGGATGGCATTTGATGAGGATAATATGTTGTTATGATGTTATGATGGTATGTTGTTATTATGTTTGAATTATGGTTTTTGATGTTTTGTTTATGGGTAGGATATGGTTTATATTTTTTATGTTCATGGTTCATAATGTTATGATTGCATTGATGAGAATAATGTTTGCATGTTTAAATAGGATATGTGATATGAGTAAATAATGAAAGAACATGAATTAGGTGTAGGTAATAAACTAAATGTGATAAAGATATAAGAGATATGAGACATACGCCCATATGAAATAATGGAGGGCAAAGAAAAGGCATGATGTTTTGGGTTGGAAAAGACATAACAATAAGAAAACATAGTTGGATTAGTGAACACAAGCATATTGAATGCTTCGCATGAGCATGTTTTGATTGAGAAAGGGGGTATCTTGACCACTTTGTGTCATGTAAGCTCATAGTCCCTTGATTTGAGAAAAGGTGTGTGTAGACACCAAAATAGTGTCAACTCCCCTTGGTCCCCTTGGTCCACTTCTAAACATTTCTAACCCACACACTTATTAATTTAAAATAAATTACCTATTTTAAATTAATAACACCACCCTTGACACATCACCCATGACACCTCACCTTGCCCTTGGATACCCCCATTTATCACCCTATGACAAATCGTAATGACCCAAGACCTATTTCAACTCTCCCATTAACCCCCGTGCCTATTAAATCCGTCTTGGGACCATTTTTCAACAGAAGCTAAACTTGGCAGACGAAGGAATAGGAAAAAGGCTAAAAATAGCCTTTTTTCCCATCTTCTAGCTACTGACGTCAGTTACCCATCGAACAATGCCGACGGGATTGCCAATGTTGGTTGCTTAAAATAGGCCTAAAGGTGAATTCTCGCTCCCTGAATGCACTCGAAACATGAATCCTCTTGCTCTGAATCCAACTTCTCTTGCTCCTCAAATCTTTGCACATCAAAGGTAGGCTTTGGGATGAGACATCAGCATTTTATCATCACTCTCAAGGCTACAGGCACTCTGTAGAATTCAATCCACACCATATTGAAGGTTATACAAAATTTCCTACATCAGCCACATTAGGAACAAGCATCCTACACCTCTGGTTCTTCAGCAAGCAAGAGCTAAGTATTATTCTTCTATTTCATTTCAGTACTTTAAAAGGTATTGGTAGTCAGTCAACTTGCTATCTCTGAGTACTATTGAGACAAAGTTTGGCTTTCCTCCTGGACAGGCTGAAAAGCCTTTCCTTTATCCTGACCCATTTTGACATGTCCCCTACCTTTATCTTTCCTAAGACTCTGTTCACTACCCTGCACCCCTACACAACCCTTTTAAATCTCCCAGATCATTTTGTTGACCACATACATTCCCTGTGACTTGTCTAAAGCCCATTGCCCCTACCAACATCGGCATCAAGGCCCATTTCCCCTACCGACACCGACAACATAACCGACGTCAGCAACATCGACCAACCGATGACGGCAGAACTACCGACGTCGGTGACTATGAAAGACTGATTGTAGAATTCAGGTATGCATTATCTATTTCTCTTTTTTTAGTCTTTCATTATTTCTTTTCTATCTATTACAACATTCTTTTTATCAACAAGTGAACTGTCATCCCTTAAGGAAGTCTTTGCACTTCTAGGACCGAGCTTTGCTTGGCAGTCCACCATATAACTATCTAACATTTTCTTTGTTTAAGTCTTTCTTATCTACAGGTGTCGTCCTCCATAGCCAAAGAGGAGCTCCTTCAATCATCTGGATACGGTGCACAACTTCATCCGGGTATCATCTAACCACTGACCATTATCTTTAATTTCTCATTTCCTCTGAATGTGAAAAGCGAAAAATGAGTAGAAACTTTTTTGGCATGCCCGGTGGGACCCTGGAGTTTTCCTTGGGTTCATACTTTATTTTCTAAAAGCCAACTTTTCATATAGGTGCATTAGATCTCTTCTTGCATCCTTTCCTTCTATCTCTTTATTTTGAAACGGAACCATAAGCACAAGTTAAAAAGAACATCTTCTTTTTCTTCTTGTCATTTCTTACCTGCATCTTAGAGTAGTGAAAGTTCATGCTCTTAACCTTTTCTCCACTTGTCTGCATCTGAACAAAACATTTCCATTTGGGTTAAAAATATATTGCATTTCATTCCTTCCTGAATGCATGTTTAGCTCATTTAGTAATTAAAAACACATTATGAATAAATTGTAGTGCACATATGTTACACGACCAGACCACATTCAAAAATCGAACATCTAAACATACCTGAGACAAGGCCCAACTAGGATTTCATCACCTAGCAGATACATTACCCTTCCTGGTAATCCTACTTGGACTTCACTACCAAGGGGAGAACCCACTCTATTCTCTGGCAGAGTATAAACTCTAGGGGAAGTATATATTGGCTAAGTGACCCAGCTTGTCTCTAGGCTCATGAAGTGAGGGGAGCAAGCTCCTAGCACCAGGCCACGTACGGAACCTAATAAATATTTTGAGCACCAAAACTAACCCAAAACCAACCTTATACTACTTCTTCTAAGACCCGTTCTAAAAGCCCAACTTCCCAAACACACTCTTCTAAGGCATAAGCCAACACGACTCTAAAACTTATTCTTAGGAATTTAACGTTTAGAGGCTGCTTGTCTTCATCTATTTTTTCTGTCTATATCTAATTTTTTGAGCTGGTGAGGTCACATTCTGAGATCTAAAAATAACTCAAAACTTTCTTCTTTCTTCCAAAAATTTTTAGTTTTCTGCATTTCTGGAAATACACAGTAACTGACATCAGTTTTTCCACCGGCATCGGTAACTATCTTCACTGACATCAGTTATCTAACTAACATCGGAAACTTACTTCACCAACATCAATTGTTCTACCAACGTCGGTCACTGTCAAAAAATTTCTTCTCAAAATAGCAAACAAAAACATGACCTTCTAATTGTCAAGAACGAGTTTTGGTTTTCTGAAGCTGAAACATATAGTTTTTAGAACCAGAATCTATTTTTCCTTGGATGGTTTTGACACATAGTCAAACCAAAACTCTTGTTGACCATGCAAGGCAACAACCACTCTCGCCTTCACCTTCTATATCAAGTCCTCTAATGGAGTATCATTTAGACACTGAGCGTACTCCAACCCCAACTCAACCCCATATGTTCTCCAAGGGGACCAAGACTTTGAAAGGTTCCTTGACCTCAATGTCAAGGCTCTTCAGCACTATCTCATGAGAAGTCAAACGTGAGACTCTTTAGGCAACCCAGTTTATGGGATGCCAACTTCCTTAGTTGAGACAACAAACATATCAACAGGCTATGTTACTCAACCCATGGTCACCCAGGCCATTGCCTCAACTAACAACTTGACCATGACCAATATTCAAAGTGTGGCCTCTCCTTCTATTTTTGGACCTACCTCCATTGGGGTTTCGATACCCCCTCAACCACAAACCATTCAACAAAGTTCTACACCATTCTAGAACTTAATTATCTCCATCCCACCTACTCTTGCACCCATCAATACAAGAGTGACTAATTATCCTTCAGCTAGTGTTGCCACCATCCAACCACCTTTGGTGACATCAAGTCAAGTTGTACCCCCTAGCTTTGTGACACAACCACCCATGACTTCAACATCAATCCCAATGACGAACTACCAATATGTTGCGCCGATACAAATGTAACCTAGTACATCATATGCTCCATCTAACACCTTCCAAATGCCTTACAACCTAGGAGGTGCCCCACCTATAAATCCATCAACCGATCTAATCAAGATGTTGATGGATAAGGTGTCTAATCTTGAGATGTCCATTTCAAGTTCAAAGAATATTCTCTCATATGAACAAATCTGTAATGAACCTATTCATCCTTCAGTCCTAATTCAACTATATCCTAGTCAGTGGGAACTTCCCAAATTTACTCGCTTTCAGAGTAAGGAGGACCCACAGCAACATCTACAAGCATTTAGACACACTTGTTACCTTATAGCACATGATGATGCGTTATTGCTACGCACATTTCCCATGTCACTTTTGGGTGCTGACCTTGATTGGTATAGTTTTATTACCAGTCACTCTCTTTTTACATTCACCCAAGTAGCTCAACTTTTCCTTGACCATTTCTCAATCAACATTACCAAAAAGGTCTCCATCATGGACCTATACTCTATTAGACAATTCGACGATGAATCAGTAGCTGATTTCGTTGCCCATTGGAGAGGCTTAATCAACCAACTCTCCTTTTTTTTACCTCAATTAGAGCTCATTGAGCTCTTTTCACAAGCATGTGCCAAGCACATCTCATCTACTTTGTGGGTCCAAACATTTCTCACATTTGACGAAGCTTTCACCATGGCGAGGAAGCTTGAACTTCATGCTGTCGAAGAAAATAAAGTCAAACTGTATAGTAAAAATACTAACACAAAATCCAATGAGCCTTCATCCAAATCTTCTTCCTCCAATTCCAAATCTAAGGGATCAATAAACACTGCGGTCATTAGATCATCATCATCAACCATAACTAACCAATTCGAGCCTTCCACATCTCAAAGCATTACACAACAATTCCAACAATGATACATACAGCGTCAATATACTCCAATAGGAGAATCATACGCGTCTGTGTTGGATAAACTTGTCAAACAAGGAGTCCTCAACCTCCCCCAAATTTGACCACCACCTCAATTCGACCCCTCAAAAGCCATCCCTACATGGTATGGGGAGAATGACTTCTGCAATTATCACCATGTCAAAGGCCATGACATAAACAACTGCAAAACCTTCACAAACATTGTCCAAGACATGATAGACAAGGGGATATTTTTTTGGATAACCCAAATGCACCACCTAACCAAAACCTAGACATATTTAGACAACCTTTCCCTAACCATCCCCCTAATTAAAATAACATTCAGACCATGGCCAATGACTCCCAAGAGCGTAATATACGCACAGTCAACATGGTTTTGCCTTCCATCCCTAGCCAACCTCTTCCACAAACCAAAGAGGTTGGTCAACCTATCCCTCCACCACAAGTAGAAGAGCCTTCTTCTCCTATCCCTCCACCATAGGTAGAAGAGCCTTCTTCTCCTATTTCTCCACCATAGGTAGAAGAGCCTTCTTCTCTTATTTCTCCACTGCAAATAGAAGAGCCTTCTTCTCTTATTTGTCCACCACAGGTAGAAGAACCTTCTTCTCCTATTTCTCCTTCACAAGAAGAAGAACCTTCTTCTCCTAATAGTCCTCCATCTACCCCTCTTATATTGGAGGATGCTTTGACCATACCAACGCCACTAGCCCCACCTTCATCCTTCCTACTACCAATGGAGGACCATACCTTTCTGGCTCTTCAACCACAAGTAGAAGGCACAATCATTCCTGTCCTCTATCCTCTTGAGGAGTCACATTCTCCAATTCCTTCTCCACCAAGAGAAGAACTTGTCTCTTCACCTACTTTAGCCGAAGACGATCTAGTAATGGCTCTCTTACGCCTTTGGCCCAAAATCATTGTATCTTACACATTCCCACTCTCACAATCACCCACATCTTCTAAAAAACCAAAGTCTCATCCAACATCTTCTAAACCATTCTCTTGATTGGCTGTGAACTTAGAATTTCTCCATTCAAGAAACTTAGAGCATGAGGCATTATGGGAGTGACTTGAAACTCCTTATCTTACACATCCCATCTCATCTCATACTGACAACCCTCCTTCGATAAAATCTCCCAAAGTCTCCAATAAGGACCAGGGTTCTACTTCCAAATCTTCAGAACCTCAACCGTCCACATCTAAGTCTCCTCAAACATGCACCATACCAAAACTGATTAAATCCCTCGGTGTTTTCCCCATATCTAACCTCACTCACCCACAAGTGAAGGTAGATTTGAATCTCGCTCCCCATAATAGTAGTCCTCACACCATATCAAAGAAGGCTACTAAATCACATCGGTGAACTCCTCCACCATCATCATTGCCCTCCATTTTGGGCCCACATCCTTCTACCTTAATAGGAGTGCTCCCTACTCCAACACCTAACAAAAACAAGTTGCCTCCATTACTCCCTTTACCCACCAAAAAAATAGTTCTTCTAAAAAATTTGGCACCCCTCATAAAGAAATTGTCATCTACATGAGTGGCCACACCACCAACCCAAAAGGTGGTACAAAAATCTCCCTCAACAACTCCCAAACAAAAGTCATCAACACGTAGTGAATCAACGAGCACGGACCCATTAGTTGGTTCATATGCTTTGATACTACACTGACTTTTGCAAACTTCTAGCATCACTCTTCCACCTATTAAACCATTTCAACCTCTCAGACCAAAACCATTATGGTTTGATGACACTAAAATTTGGCTATATCATCGCACACCGAGGCATGATACCGAGAATTGTTGTGCCCTCAAGGTTGTCATTCGCTAATACATGGAAAAAGACACCATGCTTGTTAAAGATTTCATCAACAAATCTCCAACATCGTCTCATGTCTCTCAAACCTCTTCACCTTCATTAGAATCCCATCATCAGACTATGGTCCCTTTACCTCCTTCATCCCCTTTATTCGAGATTAACACCATCAATGTGGCCACTAGGTCACAAAAGGATAAAGAAAAAGAGAAAGTTGTTATTCCTTGGACTTACCCATTTGTCAAACCTCCTCAACCACCCAAACCCAAGATTTCTATCTTGGGTACATCCCAACCCACTTTTTCAAAGGCAATCCATGATTTTATGGTGAAACAACTTCACCAAACTCCCATGAATATGACTTTATATGACCTCATTCAAATCTCTCCACAACATTGTCAAGCTTTAATCAAGGCTTTACAGGTAGTGGAGGTCCAACCCGAGGATCCCCAACCACTAGCTGCCTTAGTCCAATCATTACCCACTGTCGCCTCTATTACCTTTAGTGATTCTAAAATTCCTACCTCTAGCTTGGAAGATCAAGATGCTACTCTTTTCATCACAGCCTACATTGATTAAACTCGCATTAAGTGAGTTATGATTGATGGGGGCATCAGCATCAATATCATTTCCACCCATGCCTATGACCAATTAGCCCTCCCAAATAATTGTATGTCAAAGACTGATGCAATTCTTTGATCTTTTAATGACACCACCGCCACTACCATTGGCACCATTGTCTTACATATTCATGTTGGTCCACGAACAGTCCCAAAGCTCTTCTACATCATCGAGGGAGAGTTCCAATACAACATGTTATTAAGATGACCGTGGATCCGTGCCATGGCCTGTGTCCCTTCTACATTACACCGTTGTGTCAAATTTGAACACGACGGTCAAGTCCATGTCATTCCCGTGGACCCCTCCCCTTTTAAGACATGCAACACAACTTATCGACCCAACGATGTTCTCATTCCTTTCAAGACATCGACCCAAACACTGCCTCCACCCATGGAAGCTTCAACAAGTACGAAAATAGTGGTTACACCTACACCACCTCCTCAAGTGACAACAAAATACCCTATGGAAGATATCTTCCAACGTCTTTCACTTGGGGAGTATCATTTACTCACCTTGGACATGTTCCAGACTCCTCAAGAGTATGGACAACTTCATCACAATCCTAGCTATGACCCTCATATCAGAATGGTCATCCCTTATGGTGCTCCCAATCTTTGAACAAATCTCATTTATGGAGGGCTAGATCGAGCTCCCACTGATGGGAATCCTCTTTCATCACCCTAACTATTTATGTCTGAATTCTCTTTTCTTGGCAACCCAAACTTTGCTCATACCTATCTTTATAGGTTTGCATGGAAGGGCTTTGGCTTTGGGTGCTACGAACAAGGCTCCCACCAGCCCGTCGAACCACCAAATGACGAGGCCATAAAGAATGCCATGAAGCAACATGGCCTGGGTTTTGAAGAACCTACTGAAACTTCTAAAAAACCTCACCCCAAACCTATCATAGAATAATCACCTCCAAATTTGCCTATTCCCCCATCTTCACCTATGGAGTCGGTGGTTTCCATCCCTCCTAGTTTTTTTTTTCATAAATACCATTCGCTTGGAACCCCTAACTTATCAACTAGGTGGGGTATCCAGGTCTCTCCCTCTCATTTATCCAAACATGATAGACGATGAATCTGCCACCGACAACATTGTCCAATGCATAGATGATGATGCCATTCTCACCTACATGGGTGCAAATGACTCTTTCATTCAATAATCACTTCCTTCAGAAACACAGGTTATGTTAAATGAATTGACCATTAGAATTAACCTCCCATCTTCCGACATTTCTCACATTTTAAAGATTAGTCAATCTTTGGATGCCTAAGAACAAATTGACTATACCAAATTCCTTTTAGACCATAACAAAGCCTTTGCTTGGACCTACAGTGATATGCCTGGCATCGACCCTAACATCGTCATTCATAACATCATCACAAACCCAGAGGCTAAGCCTGTCAAGCAAAAGCTTCACAAGATGCATCCTCGGATTGCACTCTTTTTATCCAACCCATTGATTATCTGCAATGGGTGTCAAATATCATCCCTATCACCAAAGCAACTGGGGGGATCCGAATCTGTACTGACTATTGTGACCTTAACCTGGCTTGCCCAAAGGATTATTTTCCTCTACCCAACATCAACCAACTTTTTGATCTTATGGCTAGTCACGAGATGCTATCACTCATGGATGGGTTTTCAAGATATAACCAAACCCTGATTGCACCAGAAGATCAACACAAAACTACCTTCATCACCCCGTGGGGAAATTTTTGTTATAGGGTCATGCCTTTTGGCCTAAAAAATGTAGGTGCCACATATCAACGTGCCATGACTTACATCTTTCATGATCTCCTCCACAAAATCATGGAGGACTATGTGGATGACCTACTAGGCAAATCTAAACTTCGCCATGACCATTTAGCCATCCTTAAAATAATCTTCACTCACCTTCTTCAATACAATGTTTGACTTAACCCCAAGAAATGTGTCTTTGGAGTTCTCTCTGGGAAGCTTTTAGGCTTCATCATTTACCTTTGTGGCATTGAGATTTATCCTGCTAAGATTCGAGCTATACTCAAGATGCCACCACCTACCAATCTAAAGCAACTTCACAACCTACAAGGGAAGCTTCAATCTATTCATCGCTTCATCTCATAGCTTTTCAACCGATGTCAACCCTTTCATCACCTCCTCAAGAAGGACGTCTCCTTTAATTGGGATAAGGATTGCCAAGAGGCTTTTGAATCCCTTAAATGCTATCTTGTCTCTCCACCAATCATTATTCCACCAAAAGATGACCAACCCTTCTACCTCTACATTTTAGCAACAAATCATTCTTTAAGTGCCATGATCATGCACCGAGACAAACAACATCATGAGCAAGTGATTTATTACATAAGCCGAATGCTCATTAACTATGAAACTTGGTATACTCATACTGAAAAACTCTGTTTGGCATTAGTCTTTGCCACCACCAAATTCTGTCATTATCTTCTCAATCACAAAACCTACGTCATCACCCATACTGACCCTTTAAAATACATGCATTCCAATCCATACCAAAACCAACGTATGGCTCGTTGGCTCATGTGTCTTGCTGAGTTTGACTTGGAATTCATCCAACAAAAATCTATAAAGGGGCAAACAATTGTTGACCAACTAGCGAATGCCCCTCTACCTGACAACCAACCTTCTCATTGCAAATTCCCTGACGAATCAATCACCACACTTTCCACCAATGACATTCTCTATCAAGTGACAATGTTCTTTGATGGGTCTAAATGTTAATGCGGTTGGGGTACAGGGGTCATTCTCATCCCACATGAGGGTGAGCCCATGCCCTTATCTTTCAAACTTGACTTTGAATGTAGCAATAACATGGCTGAATATGAAGCCTTAATTTTGGGACTTCAAACTGCCCTTTTCCTAAGCGTCAAGACCATCAACATCTTTGGCGACTCACAACTAGTCGTCAATCAAATCAACGGCTCATATCTTTGTAAAAATGAAGTTTTGCAAAGGTATAAAAACCATGTTGACACCCTGCTAGAATCTTTTGACCATTACCTCTTACAAACTGTTCCTTGATCTATGAATAAGTTTGATGATACTATGGCTTCTCTTGCCTCATGCATTCCATCCTCATCAGCCTCCTCGAGAATCTATGTCATGGTACACTGTTTGGCATTACCTTCATATATCTCCACTAACATCAACCTCGTCAACACCATTGACTCTAGTCCATAGAATGTTTGGTATAAACAACTTGTGGACTACTTAACTTTTTCTACTATCCCTCTTGATCTCTCTAGCAATGCACGGTGGGATTTTATAAAAAATATTGCTCGATATACCATGTTAGGGGGTCTTCTCTATAAAAGAGGGTTCAATGGCCTCCTTCTTCGATGTCTAACTTCCACTGAAACATCTCATGCCATCAAACAAGTCCATGATAGGATTTATGGCAGACATTTCAGTGGTAACTCAGTTGCAAAATGCATCCTTCACCTGGGCTATTATTGGCCCACTCTTCACCAAGACTGCAGCAATTATGTTCGACATTGTATCAAATGCCAGCAACACGCTAACTTACTTCACATCCCTAGCCACGCTCTACAAGTTGCTAAGGATTTTTGACCCTTTTCACAATGGGGCTTAGATCTAATCGGTGAGATTAACCCTCATTTGTCTCTCCGACATCAGTCCATTATCACTACAACTGAATACTTCACTAAATGGGTGGAAGTTGTTCCTCTCATCTCCACTAAAGCAGACAAAATCATTGAATTCATCAACACCCACATCATCTATCATTTCAGTGTACCTCACAAAATCATCACCGATAATGGCAAGTCATTCAAAAACAAAACTGTCCAAAAACTTTGTGACTCATTCAGCATCAAGCTCAACTTCTCCTCATCTTACTACCCACAAGCCAATGGACAGGCTGAGGCTTCCAACAAAATCTTAACCAAAATCCTCATGAAGGTGGTCAATGACATTGGAAGGGATTGACACATCCACATTCCCTTTGCATTGTGGGCCTACCGCACTAGCATTCAAACCCCTACGGGTGCTACACCTTTCTCTTTAGTGTATGGAACAGAGGTTGTCTTGCCTCTTAAAGTAAAAATACCTTCCTTATGTATCTCTTTGCATGACATACTTTCTAACGATGACTTTGATCAAGATCAGTTGGCTCAACTTGAGTTACTTGACGAACATCACCTTGCTGCCCTCAATCATCTCCACATCTATCAAAATCACATCAAACGTGCCTATAACAAAAATCTGAGAGAATGAGATTTCAAAATCGGAGATCTTGTCCTCAAAGAAAACTAACATGTGACCAATATGGAAAGAAGTAAATGAGTCAAGTTTGCTCCTAATTGGCTCGGACCTTATATCATAATGCACAAGTATGGATCAGGGGCTTATCATCTATCTTCTCTTGAAGGCTAGCCAAAACCTAAGCCCCTTAATGCCTTGCATCTGTGACCATTTTATTGTTAGTCAAGTACTCATTCACTTGACATTAAACTTGAGATCATCCCTTGAGTAACCCCCATCATCATCATTCCTATTCCTTTTTACCCCTTTTTCCCAACATTAGTTAACCCTTTTGTTAAATGCTTTGTCCTAATAAAAGGGAACCTTTAAACCTCTATAGGCTAGTCCATGACTAAAACTTTAGTCCACAAAAAATATAAAATTGGGATGTCAAATAAAATATTCAAAGGTCATAAATTATAAATGCAGACTGCTCCCTCGAAGGATAGCTACATCATCATTACTGTAATTAATAAACTGATCCCTTGAAGGATAGCTATTCAAAGACATTTAAACATAAAAAGTAGAATATAGACCACTCCCTCGAAGGATGGCTATACCCAAATTCTACTACAAACAACACTCTAAGAAGCTTCCCACATTGATCAGCTTCACATATGACCATAAAACAAAACAACATCCCCAATTAGACTTCCCGCATTGATCAGTCTGCCCAAAAAAAATAAAAATTTGACAGACAAAATATTGAGTCATGGACTTGCCTATAGTCATTCTCAGGGTCACCTATAACAGGGGCAAAGTTATCCTTGCTAAAAAAGGGTTACGCTATCCTAACACCTCACATCATCAAACCTATCACCCCAGCATACTCTAGGGATTTTGATTACTTCTCTAACATAAACCAATGGTCAAAAGACGTCATGCATGAATGGGGCTTTTGTTTCCAAAAGCCTTATCTATGCCATCATTATAGTCCTTGTTAATGAAAGAGCAACACACCTTTCACTTCTCATATTTCATCACAAACCAAACCAAACCACAACATTTTCTAACATGACATCATGACATCATACATCATCATAGCCCATTCACACTAGTTTCTATGAAAAACAATACACATGGAAACGATCGACCAAACATAATTTATGTCAATCATAAACCATTACTTGCTGAAGCATAAATAAAATCATTTCATTTTTAGCATACACCATCACCAATATGGAAAATTACTAGGGATGAAAACCCACACAACCAATGTTATAGAATACACCATCACATAATATGGAAAAGGCTATAACATCATCATACCCCTCATCCTTTCAAGCATGTACCCTCAGACATATGGGAAGTGCTAAACCGTTACATGACCAAATCAAATATCAACCACTTTGACTCTTCCTCCCTTTTGGGGAGAACTACATTAGCCTAAGGCCCTTCAAATAGGGGCTATGTAGGTAGCACTCAGTTGACATGGGGTCTTCTGAGGTTAGCTCGACCATTCCTTTGTACATCCATCTAATGGACCAACTATCTATACCAACCCAAAATCATGACCAAAACATTCAGCCCTGACACTGAAGGAGTTACCCAAACTTCTCATGGGGCACATTGGAGATCACATCCATCTCCCTGACCATGACACGTGCCACTTGAGATCATACCATGACTCAACCCAACTCGACCAATGACCTTAGAGATCACACCTGTCTCCTCTGACCATGACCACTTCTGAGACAACTTTGCCTTGGTTATTTTTTGCATATATGCTACCTCGTGAATAGTTATCAAATTATACGCAACCTACATTTTGACCCTCACACATATTATTGGATCGTGAGCCAGTTAATCCTCAATATTTGTGACACTTTCATGTTTTCCAGGAACACTTCCTAAGCCTGGGATACTTGGAACATGATGACCATTGGAGCTATAGCTTGGATCGAATAACCCAATCAGCTATGACTAAATGTTGGGGCCCAATTATTTCGATTTTAGCACTCCTTGACCTTTGACTGCGATAATTTGACCTACCTATCACGTGAAGTGGTATATGTGCAATCTCAAATATTACAGCATTCACACTCCAACTTCACCATATCCATCCACTATCTATCAAATCGGCACCCGATATCAGGTTACCTTCCCTCGACTCCCACTTTGAGGTGGAATACCTCATCCCACACCTGGGGTAACAACTCCTATTTTTGTCTTGTAGTTCATCAGAACAACCAACAGGACAAAAATGACCTTATCCCACACTTGGGGCAATTTACTCCTATTTTTGTCTTGCAGTTTGTCAAGAACAACCAACAAGACAAAAAGGGGCAAATGTAGACACCAAAATAGTGTCAACTCCCCTTGGTCCCCTTGGTCCACTTCTAAACATTTCTAACCCACACACTTATTAATTTAAAATAAATTACCTATTTTAAATTAATAACACCACCCTTGACACATCACCCATGACACCTCACCTTGCCCTTGGATACCCCCATTTATCACCCTATGACAAATCATAATGACCCAAGACCTATTTCAACTCTCCCATTAACCCCCATGCTTATTAAGTCTGTCTTGGGACCATTTTTCAACGACAGTTGAACTTGGCAGATAGAGGAATGGTCAAAAGGCTAAAAATAACCTGTTTCCCATCTTCTAGCCACTGACGTCAGTTACCCATCGACTGCCACCAGTGGGATCACCAATATTAGTTGCTTAAAATAGGCTCAAAGATGAATTCTCGCTCCCCAAATGCATGCAAAACATGAATCGTCTTGCTTTGAATCCAACTTCTCTTGCTCCTCAACTCTTTGCACATCAAAGGTAGGGTTTGGGATGAGACATCAACATTCTGTCATCACTCTCCAGGCTACAGGCACTCTATAGAATTCACTCCACACCAAATTGAAGGTTGTACAAAATTTCCTACATCAGCTGCATCAGGGACAAGCATCCTACACCTATGGTTCTTCAGCAATCAAGAGCTAAGTATTCTTCTTCTATTTCATTTTAGTACTTTAAAAGGTATTGGTAATCAGTCAATTTTCTATCTCTGAGTATTTTTGAGACAAAGTTTGGCTTTCTTCTTGGAAAGGTTGAAAAGCCTTTCCTTTATCCTGACCCATTTTGACAACCTCTCCCCTACCTTTGTCCTTCCTAAGACTCTGTCCACTGCCCTGCACCCCTACACAACCCTTTTGAATCTCCCAAATCATTCTATTGACTAGACATTCCCTAGGACCCGTTCAAAGCCCATTGCCCCTACCAACATTGGCATCAAGGCCCATTGCCCCTACCGACACCGGCAACATAATCGATGTCAGCAACATCGACCAATTGACGATGGCAAAACTACTGATGTCGATGACTGTGGAAGACTGATTATAGAATTTAGGTACACATTATCTTTTTCTTTTTCTTTTAGTCTTTCATTATTTCTTTTCTATCTATTACAACATTCTTTTTATAAACAAGTGAACTGTCATCCCTCAAGGAAGTCTTTGCACTTCTGGGACCAAGCTTTGCTTGGCAGTCCACCATATATCTATCTAACATTTTTTTCATTTAAGTCTTTTTTATCTATAGGTGTTATCCTCTACAACCAAAGAGGAGCTCCTTCAATTGTCTGGATACGGTGCGCAACTTCATCTGGGTATCATCTAACCCCTGACCATTATCTCGAGTTTCTCATTTCCTCTGAATGTGAAAAGTGAAAAATGAGTAAAAACAGTGTGAAGGGAAATTAGGTGATAAGTAGATGGTAGAATGAGAAGTAGGTGAAATGATAATTGATACAAGTTAACTTGCCCCTGCTATAGGTGACCAAAGAACTATAATAGACAAGTTCATGCCTTAATATTATATGTAGACTGATCAATGCAAGAAGTCTAGTAATGCCATATATAGGAGTTGATTATGGTGTACTGGGATAATGCATCAATTCAAAAAGTCTAGTAATGTCATATATAGGAGCTGATTATGGTGTACTAGGATAATGCATAGACTGATTTATGTGGGAAGTCTACAAATATCACTTATAGGAGCCAATTTTAGCTTACTTACTTTGATTTTGACATAAGGTTGTTTGTTGATCTTGTTATTTTGATAATTTATTGAATTTGATCAATGTGGGAAGCTTCTAATGATTATTTCTTAGCCATCCTTCAAGGAAATGGTCTAAAATTGGATTTTTATAGCTGTCCATTAAGGGAGTAGTCTATTTTTAAGAAACTTTAGGTGTTGGGCAACTATCCTTCAAGGGATTAGTCCATAATGCTAGAGATATGTTGGTATCCCAATTTTTCAATTTTTAATGCTTGGTTAGACATGGACAAGTCTATTTAAATTCAAAGGTTTACTATTATGGAGGTGAAACCTTAACATAAAAGATTAATGATAGATAAGGGGTGGTTTGAAAGACAACTAGTCTTGGGATTCCATCTAATTAGAGATGAAAAACATCCTTGAGAACCATGCCATAGGTATAGCCATGGAAACCGTGCATAAGATTAGGCTATAACTATGATGGAGAATCACATGGTTCTATATTGGAATCCATTATCCCCAAGGATATTAGGGATAGGTAGGAGAAAGGAGGTGAAAATATCATATACCAAGGGATGAGCTTAAGTTAGACACAAAAATGAGTTCAATCCTTATTTCAACAATATAAAGGATGAAAATGCATAGCATTGAGAGGCTTAGGTTCTAGTTTGCCTTCAAGAAAGGATAATTGATAAGCACCTGATCCATAATTATGGGTTATGATATAGGGTCCAAGACAATTGAAAGAAAACTTACCCTTTTTTATTTTCTCCATATAATTTTTCTTTAAGGAAAAGGTCTCTAACATTTAACTCACTCTTTCAGGTGTTTTTTACATGTGTGCTTGATTCATTCTTGATAGACATGAAGATGATTAAGTGTTACAATGTGATGTTCATCAAGTAGTTTAAGACGTACAATACATTCTTGATGATAGTTACTCTCATAAAAGATTTCATGTAGTGATCTAAAAAGAGATGGAATCTAGACTTTGAGAGGCAAGATTGCCTCGACTCCAAAGATGAGAGAAAGGGATAACACCTATATAAGTTTGAATTCTAGTGTGATAGGCCCATAAAGTAATAAGAATATGTAAGTGTCAATACTAACCTAAATCACTGACTACTTTGGTTAACATTTTGATGAGAGTTTTGTTAGAGGCTTCCACCTATCCATTGGCTTGTAGATGATAAGGTGAGGAAAAGCTTAAATTGATACTAAAAGCATCACAAAGACCTTGGACTTTCTATTTCTTAAATATTTTTCATTATCTGTGATGATCTTATGAGGAACACTAAAGTGGTAGATGATATGGTGATTGATGAAGTCAATAATTTTTTTGCCTTTGGTTGAGATAAGAGGGATGGTCTCCACCCATTTGGTGAAATATTTGGTGGTGGTAATGATAAATTGGTGTCATTGTGAAGAATGGGGATTGATATCCCCAATAAGGTTAAGACCCCATTACAAGAAGGGATAATAATTTGTAGATACTTGAAGGCCATGGGGAGGTGAATGATGTAATTTAGCATTTTTTTGACATATGATACACTTATTTACATAGTCAAAACAATCCTAATTGATGGAGGGCCAATAATAGCTAAGGAAAATAATATGCCTAGTGATGGCTAGGCCACTAAAGTGTCCCCCATAGATTCTATTATGCATTTCCTTGATAGCATGGGAATATTCATGGCTACATAGACAATAGAGAAGTATGCCATCAAAGCCATGTTTTTAAATGATTCCTCCTAGTATGATGTAATGATAGGTACCCTAAATAAAATCTCTTTGGGAATTCTTCGAAAGTTTGGGAGGAATAATTCCAATGTTAAGGTAATCATATGTTTGGCCATACCAAATGTCAGAAGGAGATGTTTCCACACTACCAATGGTAGGAAGTTAATAAATAATATACGAGGGTGTGATAAAATTATATATGGTGATAAATAATTTATATTTGATAGGTTGAGATAGAATTTGGGAAGAAAGGAAGGCCATCATATCTATGAATTTATTAGTAGATTGAGTAATTGATTGAATGAGGTGATGGTCGAATGATGCCAAGAGTACATCCACAAGTTATTTGTACTTGAGGAGAACATTATTTTTACATTGATAAGATCTATTGACTTGGTTGATGACTAGTTGGGAGTCACCAAAGATACTGATTTTTTTGACTCTTAAGGCTAGGGAGGTGTGGAGACCTATGACTAGGGATTCATATTTAGCTATGTTTTTGGTGCATTCAAAGTCAAGTTTAAAAGAAAGGGGAAGAGGTTAACCATTAAGGGTAATGATAATCACTCTATCACCCCCACCATTTTGGCATTTGAGACACCAAAGAACATGGTCATTTGGTAGGTGGGTTCCTCTACTGAGAAAGAGTTGAAATATACTCATAAAAAGGCAAGAGGAAGAGGTTGATTGTATACTAGAGGAGCTTTAGCTAATTGATTATTGATGACTTGTCCTTTAATGGAATTTTACAAAAGGAAATCAAGATTAAACTTAGTTAGGAGCATGAGCCAATTATCCATATATTTGTTTTGGTATGGTTTAGAGTGCATATACTTGAGGGGGTCAGTGTTGGTGAGGACATATATTTTATGATTAAGAAGGTAGTGGTAGAGTTTGAAGGCCACAAATATTAAAGCAAAGCCGAGTTTTTCATGATGGTTATACTAAGTTTCATATTCAATAAGGGTGTGACTATTGTAATAGATGGCTTACTCTTAATTTTATTCATCATGGTGAGTAAACAATACCCCTAAGTAATGGTCTATGGTGGATATATATAGGTAAAATGGCTAGTATTCCTTAGGAGGGATGAGGATAGGTAGAGAGAGAAGATACTCATTTATTGAATTGAAGGCTTGCTGACATTCCTTCATCCACTTAAAATAAGTGTCTTTCTTTAAGAGGTGGTGTAAGGGTTGACATTTATATGATAACTAGGAGATGAAGTGATGGATGGATTGAATTTTGCCCTATAGGCTATAGAGTTGCATAATTTTTGTAGGAGGAGACATCTCTAAGATTGATATAACTTTGTTAGGGTCTATTTCAATTCCATAAAGAGAGACAATGAAACCAAGAAGCATTCTTGATAAAACCCTAAAAATGTATTTTTTGGGATTGAGCCTGACATGATAATGGATTAGTCAATCAAAGATGATGGAAAGAACAATTAGGTGATCCTTTCATTGTTTGGATTTCCCAAGGAGATCATCCACATAGTCATCTACAATTTTATGGATTAGGTCATGAATTATATAGGTCATGGCTCACTGATAGGTTACTCTAGCATTCTTTAGTCCAAAGGGCATGACCCTATAGCAGAAGGTTCCCCATGAGTTAATAAAGGAAGTTTTATGCTAATCTTTTGGGGAAATCCAGATCTAATTATATCCCCAAAAACCATCCATGAGAGATAACATTTCATGTCTGGCTATAAAATCAATAAGTTGGTCAATTTTTGGCAAAGGAAAGTCATCCTTTAGGCAAGTGAGATTGAGGTAATGAAAATCAATGTAGAGATGAAGTCATCCTATGGGCTTAGTGATGGAAATGATGTTGGAAACCCATTGTGGATAGTCAATGGGTTGAATGAATTCAACAGATAAAAGATGTTGAATATCTTCTTTGACAAGAAGGGATATGTGAGGATACATCCTACGAACCTTTTTCTAATTTGTTTTAGCCTTAGGACATGTAACAATGTTGTGGATGGAAATAGAAGGGTCAATTCTAGGCATATCCTGATAGGAATAGGAAAATGCTATGTTGTGGTCTTGAAGGAAAGAAGGGTAATCTTATTGTTCTATGGAATTTAAAGATTGGCTGATTTTGATGATATAGGGGTTGTCATAGGTACCCAAGTTGACATCAATGTTGGATTCATTTAGTAGAGTTTGATTCTCAAGAAGAAGAGATTTATAAATAGAAGTATCCCCCATATCAAGGTAGGTGAGAATGGCATCATCATCCTAACATTAGATGGTATTGATGGTAGGAGAATCATGTTCAATCCTCTCAAGATAGATGAGAGGAAGGGTTTTATTTTGGTTTCCATTTTGATAGGTCAAGGGGCCTAAACTAATAGTATTGAAAAAAAATGTTAGAAGGGATGATATCAGAGTCCTCAAATTTGGAGAGAGATGGGGTTGGTGAGGATGAAATCTCTTCATTGATGGTGGTAATGGGTTTTGGTGATGTGGGTTCTTCTGGTAGTACAAACCCAAGGCCAAATAACTCATGAGGTTTTTGAGTTTTGATTATGGGTAACTCATGAGATCCCTATTCATAGAGGCCAAGACCAAACCCATTCCAAGCACACTTATAAAGGTAAGCTTTGGCAAAGGCTAGTTTGTCTAGGTAGGAAAATTTGGTGGTGAATGGTCAGAGGAACAAGGTAGTGGTAGGATTGAGAAGTGGTTGATCAAATCCCCCATAGATGAAATTTGTTTGATTATTAGGGAGCCCAAAAAGGATGATTGTTTTGATATTGGGATCATAGGAAGGGTCATATTTGAGATTCCCATATTCTTACAGAGTAAGGAAATCATCTAAGGCTAAAAGATGATATTCCCCAAGATAGATTTATTGAAATGTGGATTGCAAGTGGTCCTAAACTAGAATTTGGGATGAAGGGATGGTTGAACTAGTTGATGCTCTATCATTAGTGTGAGTAGGAGTGTTGTTGGTTATGATTTATGGGGTGGTTTTTTTAGAAGTTGGTTGTGAGGTAGATGGAGGAATAAGAACATCATTAGGCTAGTATGTCATGTTGTAAGACATAAAGGGACTAGGATCATCTTTGATGGTAATAACCTGTCCCTCATGCTTAAATTTGACACATCAGTGTAAGGTGGAAGGGATACAACTTATAACATGAATCTAAGGGTGTCTGAGCAACACATTATATTTTAACTCTCCCTTTATATCATAAAATATTTTGGGAATGGTACAAGGCCCTAAGTGGATATAGAGGAGAATGGTCCCTAAGGTAGTGGCCATGGTATCATTAAATGAGCAAAAGATCATTTTAATTTATGACATGATGTTTTTGGGTAGCTATATTTGGTCATGTACATGGGAGGAGATAATGTTGATGTTATTTCCTCCATTAATCATAACCCTCTTGATGTGGGTTTGATTGATGTATGAATTAATAAAAAGGGGAGTATCAAAATCTTCAAGATGAGGAAGAGGTATTTTAGAATCTTGAAAGGTGATGAGGGTAGAAAGTTGGAGGGCTTCAACAAAGGTAGGTTGAGGGTCATCTAGTTAAACCTCTATAGATTGTAAATCCTTGATCAGTTCCTAATGATGGTGGGGAGAGGTGTTGACTAGTTCATAAAGGCTCATTTTCACCAGTGTTTGGTGAAGTTGTTTCAACACAATACTCTAGATGGATTTTAGATGGGTTGTAGGTAGAGGGTCCAAAAATGGATACTTTGGGATTTGGTGGTGGTATGAGTGAAGGTGTAGGAATTTTGTTTTGGTTGGAAGGTTAAAGAGTTGAAGGGTAAGTCTATGAAATGGGTGCTTTAGCTTTTCCCTTATCATTTTTTTGGGTTTGGGATTGTGTAACCACATGAATAGTGTGGATGAAGGGGTTTGTTGGGTTTGATTCTTACTTCAGTTCCTCATTCTCATCCTTGGGTAGGAGTAGGAGAGTAGGTAAAAGCTAGGTTGGTTAGGTTGATGGTAAGATTGGTAATGGGGTTAAGAAGGCTTCATCTAATAATATATGATCCTCATCATATAGGCTATGAAAAAGTGCTTTTAGATCTTTGTAGTTTTCCATGTCATGTCTCAGTGCCTTATGATATGCATAGATCAAGTTATCATTGAACTAGGAGGGTTTGATGTTAGAAGGGTAGAATTATTTGATATGTGTTAATCTAATGGAGGAATTTTGAAATAACCTTTATAGGATGGTGGAGTAGGATTCATTAAAAGGTATTAGAGGTGAAGGGTTTATAGTTTTAGGGAGGGGAGATTTTTTAAAATTAGTTTTCACCTTAGAAGTTGTAGGTGGTGGAATGGTTTTGGTTGGTGGTTGGGATTTCTTAGTTATGGTTGATTTAGGGGTAGATGATTTGAAAGTGGGAGAATTGGATGATGAGATTTTAGCTATAGGTGAGAAAGTAGAGGTATATAGGTTAATTAAAAATGATGGAGAACTAGAGATTTTGATGGGTGTAGGTGGAGAAAAAGGGGATGGTTTCTTAGAGTAAGAGTAGGTAATTAGGATGGTTTAAGGATGGGGTCCTAATATGGAAGGTAAGTGGGAAGGAGGTGGTATGGGTCTAGTTGAAGGTGGAGGTTTGGGTAACTCTACCTTGTTAATTGGTTTGGTTGAGGGTTTCTTTGGTGGACTAGATGCTGTTAAATCCAAATTCAAAGAGGGGGGAGTATGGCTAGGTGTGGGAAGGATTTTGAAATTCTTGACTAGTTTGGTAAGAGAGGCATAAGTTGATTTGGAAATGTTAGGTGGAGGTGGTTGGGATGGTTGGATTATGGTTTTGAAAGAGGTATTTTATGAAGATGTAATAATGGGATTAAGGGTGGATTCAAGGGAGGTTGAGGATCCAAATTTGTTTTGGTAAGGGATCCCAAGATGATACCAAAAGGTGACTCTATCAAAGTTGGGTTGGGAAGTAAACTCTAAACTCTGGAATAGCCTAGAAAAGGGCTTGTGAATGGGTTTAGATCATTGGTAATTGGTTTAAAAGCTTAATCCCTTAGGTGGAGAAGAGGAAATGGCTCCTTCATTATTTTATTTGAGGGAAGGTCCCAAAATTGGTGGTTGGGTAAATGAGGTAATCCCATATTGTGGAATGGTTTCCAAAGAGGAAATGGATGGTTGTATGATAAGGGAGGTAGGTATGGTGTCCTCAATTAAAGGAATGGATAGATTTTATTCCTTTGTTTGGGTGTTTAAAGGAATAGAGGGTAGTTTTTCCACCTAAATGGATGGAGTAAGAGAAGAAGGAATGGTTATAGTGAATGTTTTCTCTTTTGGTGTTTCCATAAAAGGAGAAGTAGATAAAGTTAAGGTCTCATCAAGTGAAGAGAGAGGGGTGGTTAATTCCTACATTTAATTATCTAAAGGACTAGGGGTGAGTTTACTACTTCTATTTGGGTGATTGAGGTAATGATTTCTTAAATAATGGGCTTGTTATTAATAACATTGATTATATGTGCCTCATGAGAATGAGATGATTCGGTTTGGTTATCATGGTTTTGGGTAAAAGGAGCGTGATTAGGAAAAATCTTGCAAAAAATGTCAAGGAACTAATTGGGAGGTGCATTTGGATTATCAAACATAAGATTTCCACTATCAATAAAGTTTTAGACAAGACTTTTGATGGTGTTACATCTATTAATGTCATGTCCTATGACTCAGTGAAAGGCACAATGGTCATTCTCATCATACCAACCTGGCATGGGGTGAGAAGAGTCAAATTATTGTGGTGGTTTAATTAGTGAGAGTTGGATGAGGGTGTATTTTATCAATTTATCCATAATTTATGCATAATATTCTCCAATGGGAGTATATTATTTTGGAGGATCTCAGTTTTGGTTTTGGTTTTATTGATAGGAAGGGTTGGAAGGATTGGTTTGAGATGGTTGGTTGATAGTTGGAGGTGGAGCAGTTTTTGGAACAACTTATTTTGTGGATTTTTTCTTTGATATTAGATTGGTTATTGGTTTTGGTGGAGTAGGGGTCATTGGATTTAAATATAGAATTCTTTTTCCACAACTTCAGTTTCCCTTCATCAATGGCTCAGTTTTCATGTTTTTGTGCCATGGTGAATGCTTCATCAAAAGTTATAAAGGTTTGAACTTGAAGAGTGGGAGATATATGTTTGGCACAACCTTGAGAGAATATTTCAATAAATTTACGTTGGGGTAAGGAAAAGGAAATATGGTTGATGAGACCTCTCCATCTCACCATGAAATAAACAAGTAACTCATCATCAAATTGTTTAATGGAATAGAGGTCAGTAATAGAGATATTTCTAGATATATTACCAAAAATGCTCTCAAAAGATTTGGGCCATTTGGGAGAATGAAAATATGGACTACATGGGAAGAGTAATATACCAATCAAGGGCTGGTCCTGATAAGGACATGGAGAAAGTTTGAAGGAGAGCATCATCGTATGTGATTAAATAACAAGAATGATGGAATGCTATCAAATTTTATTGGGGGTCCTCCTTGCCTTAGAATTTGGAAAACTTTAGTAATTACCCTTGAGGAGGATATGAATTGATGGTCATGGATGGATGAATGGGTTCATTAAAAATTTGATCATAGGCTAAAAGGTTATAAGACCTGGAGAGAAATGACTCCAATTTAGTCATTTTTTCCATTAAGATATTGATTAAATTTGGTTGGGGTTGTGATGCTACAAAATTAAGGGGTAAATTTTGTTGAGGTTGGGTGGTATCTATGTATGGATAGGTGGTAGAAGGCACTGAAGAAGCCACACATTGGTAAGTGGTCACAAGAGGTTGAGATGGTACTACATAAGGGTTGATTGACCCAAATGGTTAGGTGGAAGGTGATATATATCCCTATGGGTTGGGGACATATTGATAGGCTGTTATGGGTACTTGTTGAGGGATGGATGTGGGTTAAATTAAAGGTATGGTTGAGATAATGGGCTGAGCTTGGCTAGGCTCAGGTTGAGTGGTGACTCTAGTGATAATGGGTGGAAGTGTTTGAGGGATAGAGAGCACCAAGTTATGAAATGTGGTAGAAGTTGGTAGATTGGTTGTAATAAAGGGAAGGGTAGAAGTATGGGTAGAAGATAACCCCATAGTAGGTGGAGTATAGGTAACTAGAGGTAAATTTGAACCTATATGGGAAGTGTGGGGTGTGGTAGGAAGTGTTTGGTTAGAGTTTGGATTGTTGGATTAGGTTTACATAGTGGTAGTAGATGGGATGTTGGAAGAAGAAGAGGCTTGGGTTAGCAAGGGATGGGTTGAGGTATTACCTAGCATAAGATGGGGATGCATACCATAGGGAGGGTCTGTAGGAAGAATTGAGGTAATAGAGGTATGTTGAGGTAAGGTGTTAAGATAGTGTTAAATGGCCATTGGATTATTTTCAATGAAGGTAGTAAAATCTTCATCACCCTAAAAAATAACCAAGATTCTGGTAGGAGGGGAGAAAAATGAGGTGAACCCTCATCATTATAATTATATTCCCTCATGGAAGAAGAAGAAGGTGGTGGTTTATTGGTTTGGTTTCTTAAATGTTATCTAATAAAGACCATGTGAGAAAATAGGAAATAATATGATGAAGCTCATACCTCAAACAAAGAGCAATTAAAAGAAAAGAATTCAAGGAAAACAATGCATACACTAAAAGTGCATTAAAACCTAAGATTATTTTTAGATCACTTTTGGATTATGCCTTAAAAAGTGTGAAGAGGGAATTTGGGTTGTAGATTGGGTATGAAAAAGGAAATCTAAGGTTAGTTTTAGGTTGAGTTTAGGGACTCAAGAAAGAAATTTATTTTAAACTTTAGTACGTGGCTTGGTATTGGGGCCTACCCCCTCACTTCACAGTCTTGTAGACATAAGATTGTTAGGTGATTATCTAAAATACATAGATTTGAGAGCTTATACTCAACTAGAGAGCTAAGTTGGTTCTCCCCTTGGTGGTGAAATCCAAGTAGGATAGCTAAGAAGGGGTAAGGTTGGTGATAGGTAATGAAATCCTAGTCGAGCCTTGTCTCAAGTATGTTTTTATGTGTTAATTATTTTGTGGTTTGTCTTAAGTGTGTGATAAAAAGTGTGAAATCTATGATTAATTACTTTTACTCCTAAGTTACTAGATGAACTAAGACAAATAGGCAATCAATATATGCAAGAGGTTTATTTTAAGCCCAAAAATAAATTTTTATATTTCATTTGATGAGCAAACAATAAAGGAGGAAAAAGGGAACTGGATCCCACTAGGCATGCCAAAATGTTTTAGATTAATTTCCACTCATTTATTAAATTTAAAAGTAAGTAATGAAACTAGTAATAGGGTGTGTAGAGGAATACCTATTAAAGTACGTGTGTGAATCTAGATGATGATGGGAACTCCACTTTGGTTGGTAAGGAATAACTTGTAGATAATAAATACACTAGAACAGGGTGTTGTTAGAAAATAGATGAGTGGACTACCTAATGTGAGCATGATACAAGAAGTATATTGCTTGCTATGAGGCCATCAATCCATTATTATAATAATTAAGTAAGAAATGATAAAGTAAATATCTACTTTCATAATATAAATGAAGTGTAATTCAAAGCAAGTAGAATGTTAGTTAATAGAAAAGTAACAAAAATTAGCAAAGACGGTCAATACTTATGCTAAAATGGTCAAGGTCTGGTCTAAAAAATCAAAAAAAGTATTGTAATCAGGTAGAAATAGAGAAAGTTAGGTTTAAATGGGGCTATAGGGATAAAAATAACATGTATTTTTATGCCATAGTGATCGTTAGTGGTCAGGTGAACCATCAATATTTTAGGCTGATTATTGATAGTTGGGTAACTATCAACATTTGAGGTGACCATTGATGGTTGTGTTAACCATCAGTGATTACCCGTCTAATTCTAGAAATGATAAAAGAAGAAGGTTAAATAGGTATTTGAGTAAACAAAGTTCTATTATAGGGCTAAGGGGTGGAAAATAAAATAATAATGGGTTTGATAGGGTAGGGAGGTTAGAAATAAGATGAATCAATGAAAACAAGCAAAAGATACCTAAAACTTGTTGGTGTTAGGCTGAAGCAATTTGGCCAAAGAGATAACACTTCCTCTTTTAAAATTGATTCCAATAGAGATTTAGATCTCAAATAAAGTTAATTTCTCACTAGAAGGATGATGGATACCTGTATGCAAGATAGCTTGGATACAAGATTATGGATTATCGATCCATTTCACTTCATCCTCTTCTCCTTTTATAGGATGCAGTTGCTAATTCGGATAGAAGAAGTTACAAATTTGATAGGGGATAAAGTTGTCAATTCACAACATTTTAAATCTAATTTTAAAATCAATTTGTCATTTAAGGAGATACTTATCTCACACAAATATGTTAATGCTTTATTACTTTAAAGTAGGTTTTGAGACCTGACCATCGATGGTCAGGTGAACCATCGATGGTTAGGCTAACTTTCAACAGTCAAGGAGCCAAAATAAAATGGGTTAAATCAAATTAAATATGGGTGAATTAAATGGTTTAATCAAATGTGCTAATTTAGGGGTTTAATAGGGTCAAGTTAGTAAATGAGTCTAATTAACTAGGTGGTTCACTAGACATGAGGTCAGATGAGGGTCAAAAGGTAGTTTGACATCAAAAGATGTCTTGTGCAATTTTTTAGTGTCTACCCCTCTCTAAGTTTACTTGACATTCTAGGTGTTTATAAGGCCATTCCAAAGTGTTAGGATACTAGAACAATAATATTCCTAAAATTGGTTTTGTTTAGGGTTTTAGAGAGGTTTTGGGTGTCCAGTAAGTTTATCAATGAATCATAGAGTACAGACCCTAAAACAAAGAAAATTATTCCATATATTTTAGGTACATGGACCCCTATAAATTTATTGATAATATAAAGTTCCCATGCAAAGTGTGGGATAAGATGTGGTCATAGAGAAGTGATCTTGTCTTGTTCTTCAAGCAGTTTGAATAGGCTAGCCTTCTTAACATTTGTTCATAAAGGTATACATCTTATTCCCACTCAATCCTCCATGGATTTCAAGTGCATAGGGGTTCTCAATCCCCACTAAGATCATTTTAATGTACCCCTTTTTTAGTGAAATATATGAGCATCCAAAATGATGACCTTGAATGATTATATGGACTGTGTTAGCTTAAATTAGTATTCTAAGACCAAATTGAGCTTTTATATGCATTACCTTGATTTAAAACACCTTGCATAGGACTTTTAACATTCCCTTATAATTTTTCATGATGTCTAATTACTCAAAGTGATATAAATGTATCTCTATGGTGATATAGGCCTACTAGGTCTCAAGATTGGTTTCTAGGCTAAAAATCATCATGATCAACATTATCAAGCCCTCTCAAATCTTCTATAACTATCTTCAATGATCAAATATTAACCCTTATCCTTTTGTGCACTTCTCAACTTAGCCTAGGGTTTATATATAGGTAGAATTAAGAAACCCTAAGATTTGAATTCTAGTGTCTTCTACCTCTAATGAGGTTATTCTCACCATGAAAATTTTCTCTACCTCTCTCAATTTTCTTACCTTCCCACTAGGTACCCAGATATCTTCAAAACCACTTGATCATATATGGATGTTATTAACCTATTAATGCATAGGATTATCTTTCTATGAGTAGTCCTCAAGGAAATTAACTTGAAACCTTAGCTAATGTATACCTAAAAGTCCATGTGAAGACACTTACAATCACATTTGATAATTTTAGAACCTATTAAAAAGTCCAAACTCCCTATCATGGCTCCAAACCTTCAAATGGTGCACCTAGTCTTGTCATAAGCTACTAGGAAACTAGGGTCTATCTGAGACACAACATTGAAAATTCTTAATGATTTTATAGACCTTAAGATAGCATTATTACCTTAAACTAGTCATAATGATCATCTGTACCAAGTTCAATATCTTGACTATACCTCTAAAAGATTTAAAGCCATAAACTTCTCCCAAACCACCTATATGCAGTTGGTTATCTTTGTATGTCTATAAATGTTGATCTTAGTGGTTTTACTCACAATGAGGCCTTATAAATTGATGTATGTGTCTTTATAACTATAACACATTCTCTTATGTCACCTTCAAACTACTTTGGTTCAATCTGAAATTCTAAAAGATCATTCTTGCTTCATAATATCTTGGACTATGCTTGTGCTTTTATAGATGGGTGTAGGTGTACACAATTTGAATGTAAGGTTTGGGTTTTCACCTTGGATTGATATTTATTCCTTTCACATAGACCTAATTCATATTACATAAACTTAATCTAGGGTTCACATACCTTAAGATCCATCTAATCCTTACTCTACTTCCTAAACTAAGTTTTCCACACTCATCACTTAGAATATTGTCACCTTATTTAATTCATCTCTTAGAATTTGAGTCCTTCCTTGATCTTAACACTTGATATTTTTTTATCTATATCAAATCTTTAAAAAAAAACCCTACCTCCATTTATGATTTTCTTCACTTTCAAGGTCTACCTTTGCATCTATTACACAATTAAAAAAAACCAAGTACTAACCTGATTGTAAATGTTGTCTAGGCCATTATACATAATAAGTACCCTATACATCACCTATATATTGATGGTATTGAATGATCATAGATACATCATAAATTCCTTTGGATTTTTCTTCCATCTTCTATTTTTATTTTCATTTTTTTGGTCATCTCTATTTTAATCATCACATTCCAAAGGACCATCTATAGGTGAATATTATACTCAATCCCATAGGTGTTCATTTTAATTTTTTTGATGGATTTATCATTTTTATATAACCTCCTCCTTAGTGTGAAAATTTAACTTTATTGCATTAAAATTGTATCTTAGTCTAGGCAAGATAGATATGTTGATATGCACAAACATTTATGTATGTATTCATCTGCCTATAATGACTATTGTAGGGGATTGAGAGATGACATTTATGTGAGAGGAGAATGTTTAGAGCCATTTTAAACCACTCATTACCTTATATAACATTATATTCTCTATATTTAGGGTGTTTATTATGTTGAACACACAATTCCTTATATGACCATGGATGATTCACACATATGCTCTTTAAAACTATGTTGTAGTAGGCCAAATTACTAGCTATAGGTGTTTATTATCTTTCCCAATAGGGTTTATGACCCATATAAACCTATATTTTATTGATCTTATTGTTCTTAAAGGTTACAAGGGGTGTTATAGGCCTATTTATCATGCTTTAGATTTTGGAGGGAGGATGGATGGGTGAATGAGACTGACTATAGGGTGATATGGAGAGTAGGCATGAAAATAAAGATTAGAATACACTGTAATGGTAGTGAAACTACATGAAATGGTAGAGGAAAAAATATGACATGTAATGGAATATGAGAACCACTCTACAAAAATCCTACATGCACCTTAAATACATTAAGACATATACCTTTTTAAACATATAATTTTAGAGGTAGATAAAATACACATATAGTCAAAACATAAAACCTAGGAGTTTTTTAAAAACCTTAATATATGTTAAAAACCTTAACTTCTGCTAAGACCGATGGAGTGAGCTTTGGAGACAAGAGAAGTGGTTTCTAGGCCTATGAGGCTACCATGGGGTTGAGAGGTCTATTAAAAGGAGTATGATGATGTAATACCATGACTTTAATAGATCATTCCATGTTCTTAGCTACATTTTAAATCTCTGAAGGCAACTTTGAACCACATATAGTGTTGATGGATAGTGAACCTCAAATACATATATGAGCTCTTAATTGAAGGAACTTTTGAGATGAGATGATAGGAGGATATTTGACCTTAAATTGAGTAAATAATCATGGTGAATCTTGGATCACTCAACAAACATTTCAACATTGTCAACTCCTTCTAGATAAAGCCTTCAACACTGTATTACTAACCAAACCTTCCTACAGATTGAAGACTATGCTATATTTGATGTTTGTTACTCTCATGAGCTCACATGTGTGATTAAAAAACTAAAACATATATTATAGGATCCTTAAATACCTAATTAAACATTATCACTCATGTTTTTGACTAGATAAGCCATAAAATCATGTAAACCATTATGTTTTATTTTGCCTGTGTAGAAGAAGATAGTGACTAGATCACTCAACTTCTTAGAATTTGTTCATAGGTATTATATCAATAAACCTATAACTAATTCCCATTAATGAAATTTTAATGGACCCCCTTACTCTACCCAAGATACCAACTCATGATCTTCTCTCTCATGCTCATACTATACATAAACCTAAAGGGTTATCTGAGCTTGTAAAGAAGGTAAATGAAGTGAAGGATCAATTTTGAGCCTGTTTGGAATCCTTTCAACATGAAAATTATATAAGACATCATATATGAGCCAACATAAAATATTATTACTCCTTGTATATGACTAAGTCTATACAATTCTATAAAGTGCATAAAACCTTTGAAAATATTTATTTTTTGACCTTTCTCTCGATGTTTCAAGTTGGGAATCACCATTTTAGGGAAAAATGAGAGGTATCACGAGTTAAAACACCTTTTAAAATATTAAATATTTAGGGTGAATTGTAAAATTCATAATCTGACATGTGGGGCCTATTTGATTGGTGCAAAGGTGTGAATAGGTCTCAAAATGGGTTTTTAGTGCCATTAAATGCATAGGGGTGGCAATGTGACATGAATAAGACATATTCAAGAACACTTTTAATGAAAATTATCAAAAATAATCCACTTTATATGGTTTTAAAAATCAAATAGGCTTATATGAAGTGGTTTGAGGGGTTTTTGATGGTTTAGGAGGGGTGATGGAGGTGTTAAATCCTATATGAGTATGTCATAGACGAAGAAATTAAACACACTATTTATCTTCATTTTATATCCCCAAATAATGTTAAAACATCTTTACTATATTTACAAGACACCTAAAACTCCTCAAAAATTTCTAATACCACTCATTTAGACTTTCAGGACCTTTTGACAGTCATCTCTCTCATTCCAAGATCACTATGTTCACACTCACCTCATTAGAAGACTAAAGACATTTATGACACAAGGATTCAAGAATAAAACAATGGAACATCATGACACTTCTCATCAAGGCTCTACGAATCTCAAAATAGGACCAAAAATGGCATGATCCTACAAGATATCATCATGAATAGGCTAGAATTGTTGTCACATAAACATTTTTGATGTTAAGGGTTGACATTTGGATTGTGAGGCTAAAAAGTCAACTTTTCTAGTGACTCTGAGGGATGACCAACCTACTGGTCAAGATAACCTATCCCCCTCATGACAATAATAAATCGAACATAACATCATAACTCAAAGGGCAACCTTGTCAGACTGTCACACTTATTTACACCTTATGACACATTAAGGACTTATAGAAACAACAAGACACATAAAAACAAGTAAGGGAAACAAACCTAATACCTAAGGACAACAAATAAATAATCTAAAGAAACGAAGAAACTATCTACCACTTATGATAATCACTTATTATAATAAGACAACAAACTACTAAAATAACTAACCTAAATTTGACTTCTTTCCACCATGATCAAATAGAAATGTCCTCTAATCATTATGGCACCATGAGGTGTGTTTTCCATGTGTTAATTTGAGTTTAACCAATTACTATTCATTATATTAAGGTTCCCACTTATATATAAGGTTATGTGTATGCTCAATTCTTCTCATGGAGTTAGATATACTTCATTGATCTATCTCTAGGTTCATGAGTTGATTGGGTGAGTCAAGCACCCAATTATATGCATTCTAAATTTTCTTCCTTTGCATGAGTAGTGTTAATTCTACTTCATTCATGGGTTACACCTAATTCTTCCCATTAGGCTCAAAGTGGTCAGCTACCAAAGTATCCTTAACAAGATCCTTCTCAAGTTCTTCTTGGTGTAGAGATGGAGTGTCTAAACTCAAGCACAAGTCTTCTAAATCCACCCAAAAATACATTTCATCATGGTCAATGGACAAACCATAGGGTTCACTTTCATTCTTATCTTTTGATTTTAAAACATCTTGTTGATCACTCACCTCTAATTCTTTGATAGGGTCATAACAAAGTTCTTGGTCTATTATAGCTTGTTCATCTTAATCTTCAATGGATAAATGCAGATCTTCAACCCACTAAAGTTAATATTCATCTTTACTTGGTACCTATGTACTTTCATTTCCCCTTTCACTTCAAACACCAACCTTTTGTCTAACTCCATCATTCAAATATGCCACACTGAGTTACTCCATCTCATTTAATAACTCATGGTATAAGTGTTTCCAAGGATCATCCAATTGATTTTTGTCCTCAGTTTCTATAGTAACCTCATGAAGGTTATCTTCTTGATTTTCTCATAAGGAAGGGCTTATTTTCATGTCATCTACATTAAATCCAACATATTGTCATTGTAGCTACCCCACATCATTTAAGTTTTCCTCATGTTTAACTCTAAATTTGTTAGGATGACTAGGGGTTCTAATCAAAATTTATTCTTCATAAACACTTGAGGTGTCCTCTTTAAGGTGCTCTTGAGACCCTGATTCATCTACATCATGGTTAAGTTATTGAAGGATGACACCTTCATTGATCAACCTTGATATATTGTCTATCATGCTTGGATGCTCAAATTCTAATCTTAATGCACTTGGTTCCTCTTCAAGAGAGTAGAGGGTGGGTGGGAGATACACTTCATTAGATTTTTTAATGGATTTCAAGGTATTATTCCAATAGAGGACCCTAGGAGTGTCAAACTTAGAGACTACACCTTTCTTCTTGAAATCTTTAGTTGTCTTGTCAAATTTAGATACAATTTGATATTCATAAGTGGCTATAACATAGAAGACTAAAGATGTACTTGGAGAACATGAAACACCTATTGAAATAGATTTCATACCTTCCCTTTCTTCTTTACTCTCCCTTTCAAGGGTAGACATCGCATATTTTGGGTCCTTGACCCATGAAGGATTCCAAGCTGGTGCTAATTTAGGTTCTTGAGAAGGTATAGGATCTTGAACACAAGTATATTGATTTGGAATAGGATGATGAATAAGGGATTGGTATCTAATCTCCTTATGATACCTTAGACATTCATATAATTTGTCTCTCTCCTCCTTTAACTTCTCAATCTCTAAATGTAGGTGATCATCATTTGGTGTAGACTAATTTATGATTGGTCATGAGGATAAGAACGCTACCATGGAGATGGATGAGGTTCATAATAAAGTTGATAGTCTTAGTAGTAAGGAGGCCCATTATAAGGCTGAGAAGGGTCAATGTAATTATTATATGGGCTATGGTAGGTATGATATGGAGGTGAAGGATAAAAGCCTGCCTCATAGCCTACCATATCTCTTTATATGATGTATGTATCACAACATGAATATAACCAATAACCTTCTTCCCTCTGCCAAAATGATGTTATGATGTCTTTGAGATTAAAATTGATTTCATATCCTTTCCAATGATGTTTGAAGATGCTCAATATTACTATAAGGTTGTAAGTGAATATCCTTAGCTTTCAGTTATTCTCTAAGATTGTTAAAGCATTCTTCAAGACGCTTGAAATCTCATTCCACTAGGCATGCTAGAAATATTAGCTACCCATGTTACAAAATTTTTGATTAATATTGTTTAAACCCTCTCCAAACCTATACTAACATGGGATTCACCTAAAGGTTGTGGGTTACCTATTGTTTAGGCCAAACCTCTAGATTTATGCAAATAGTTCCCCTAATTTATCACTTGGATTTTCTCTCTAAGGCCTAATCCTTTTTGGATGAAAAGGGTAACTAAATTACATAATTAAACATACTATAAATTGTAGTGATGCACCTATAAAATAATTCATTCACTCAACTTTGGACTCCTAACACACTAGTGGAAAATGCATAGAGTTAATAAACTACCTTCAATGGCTTCCAAACAATAATGTTTCTTCTAGAGATCAGTTTGAATGTCTAAAATAAGATGGAAATGAGAATAAGCACTGATTTTAGTCACTTAAAATTATAAATCCACTTCAATTTTGATCCATAAACACAATGACACACTAGATGACCTATAAAGAAATCTTATTAACACCTAGGTGGAATTTGGACCTGCAAAAGGGGATGTTACACCACTGTTGCATATTAAAACAAGTATGAACACACTAATTACTAATTAAGAAGAATATATAAGTGTTATATTAATCAATCCAAAAGGTTTTTAAGTATAAATCTTGGTAGAGTTTCTTCATACGAACCATCAAGCCATCAATATATAGCAAATCAAAAGAGAGAGGAGGACAAACGTTGTGTAGAAAAGTGGATAAGGGCTCATAATTATCCATATTTAACTAATAAATAAATTTAGTTAGTTAAAATCATCCCCTTTAGCTCCTTTCATGTATTGTTTCTTTTAATGACTCTTTGAATGAGATGTTAGTGTTAAAATGAGGTGGTGGAGGGTATGGTTCACTTGTTCAACACACTATCAAGGCATGTTATGCCCATATTTAGTCCATTAAATCCTTTCTTGACTAGTTACAACATTAATAACATATAATTAGGCCATAATAATCATGTAACAATCCACAGTACTCTAAAGCAAATTGACTAATTCAAAAAACTGCCTCATCCCTCCATTATATCTATGAAATGTGCATTGATTTCTTTTTAATGGTTAGCTACTATGTGTAACATCTTTGTATTAACTCATTCCATTATCCCTTTAATGCTAATTTTAACTCTCTTATTAACTAGATAGGCCAAATAGGATAATTAGGCCTAATATCCCGATTATTGATGTTGAGTGTAGACACCTAAAACTTGCCACAAATGGGATTCGATTGGACTTCAGACCAATTCCTACTAACCATTATAAATTAATCCTAGAAATCACTGAACATCATCAATTTACTTTTGCATCATTTTTCAAGGCTTAGAATCATGTTGAGACATCCTTAATTGGGTTATCCTACCATATGCAACAATAACCTCTCATGGATTCATCCCTAAGCACCTTGTGGCATCACAATAGTCAATTTAGATGATGGACCAATTAAGTGGGGCACATGAACAAATATCTAATATTGAAAGAGATAAATGGATAATCAAAATTAATTAAAAATCTAAACCAAATTAAATGCCTATTTAAATTATCCATGTGAAATTAATGAATTACTAAAAAAGGAAATTCAAAAATATGAAATATACTAGCTTTTTATGATTACCTTTGTGAGTTGTCAAACCTTTGGAAAATATCTCTTTTTGGAGACCCATGTCTATTCATTGAAAATAATGATTAATTGAAAACTATTAAATCTAGTGGTATTACATTAACTCACTTATGTTATGTTTAAACCCATTCCATGTTTAAACTACACTTTAACTCACCTTGAGTTGGAGTTAGTTCATAAGCCTATAAATACAAGCCATTACCTATCAAAAAAAAGTGCTTGGAAATTATATAATTATAATGTAGGTTTTGTAGCATGATTTATATCATATAGTGTTATAATTCCAAAATATTGAGCCAAGACATATCAATCAAGCATAAGCCAACATAAGCCATAATATCACCAAGGAGAGAAGGAGCAAATAAAAATCCATTTCCAAAGACTCATTGAGCACAAACCAAACAAGCCACACAACGAATCATTTGTAACATTCAAGGAAGGTAAGAGATAAGATATTGTTGTTCTTTCACATTTTAGTTATGTTTTGAATTAGTTTCATTCATTAATATCCCCCTAGGATCTAGTCAAGCAATAACATGTTAGTGTCCTTTTATTCAAGTTTTGCTACTTTTTTTAACACTTGATCTAACCTCCCTTCTTTGGTTCCTTGATCACAAATTACATGCCTATTGGGACCCAAAGCATCCCACATACCAAAGAGACCAAAGTGAAACTCATAAATTTTCAAATGAATGCTTAAATATCTTAAAAATTAGAGTTTTTGCATTAATTTTTTGTATTATATATTTTAGTTGAACTCAATTTTACCACTGAATCAATGTCAATCCTTTCAAAATTTGACATCAGTCCCCCTGGATTGATGTTGATCCCTGTGTGCAGAAATAGGACATGGTAGGATCACATTTGTCAAAATGCTCTTAAACTTTCTAGAGTTTGTGTTATTTATAAGGGCCTAGATATCATTTTTCTAACCATTTTACTCCATGATTTGGTATTATTTCTTAGACTAATACTCATCTTGCTAACTATTTATCTATAAAAAAATGTATTGTATTTTCTTTGTTTTTTTCTAACAAGAAGAATCGATGTTTTCTCATGTCAATCAATGCTAATTTATATATATCAAAATCAATCCCTATATAGATCAATGTTGATTATTTATGTGAAAAATTAGAGAAACCCAAGAGATACATTTCCAAATCTTGTTTCCTCATCCATAATTGTGCATCAAAGCAGAAGGAAACCCACTAACATTTACAGGACCAAGACAAGAATACAACAAAAAAATTTAAATACTAACCCTTGAACACTTCATTTTGGTGTCTAAAATAATGGTTTAAGTCTTGAACATTTGCTTTTAACTGATTAAAAGGAACCTAGATTTTATGTTAGTCATTTTGTGATTTTTTTACAAATTTTCAATTTAATCCAAGGGGTTAAAAACTTTATCAACCACTTCATTTGTTTCTTTTCCAAACTCGTTTACAATCCCTTTTCTATGTTAGTGAAAAGTCTAGAATTTTCCTCACAACCTAACATGAATAAAGCCACCTTTTGGCATTAACACTTGCTTAAATTTTAAATTCTTAAAGTGTTTTTTAAGTGCTAAATCTTTATACTTGCGTTTCTTTGCCAAAAGGTGTTTTTTGTTACTTTGGTCTATGAATGGTTTTTTTAAATAAATTATTGAAGAGATCCAATGATTGTATAGGGATATATTATATGGTTTTGATTTGATGTGTCATTAGTGGTGCTACTATTAACTAATATGACAAAAAAATATGTTGTTACAACAACATGATTAATAGAACAAAGAAAGATCTTAGATGAACCACATAGGTCATCATGTTCTAAGTGATATTATATTGTATTAAGATGTAGATGATTATTTATTTGATTAAATTAGTGATATTTTTAAACAAAATCTAGAGGTATCCATAAATGATGTTTATTATAATCTATTTTTATGGTTACCTTTACATACATATGCTCTCTTCTATTGAATTCATTGCTTATCAAATATGAATCAATCTTGATATACCAATTCCTAGGTGCATGTTTTAAACCATAAAGTGCATTTTTAAATTTATAAAGTTTATTCTCATGCCCATATACCTCATAATTGGGTGGTTGTTGAATATAAAATTATTCATCAAGAAAACCATTCAACAAGGTTAATTTAACATTTACTTGATAGACCTTCCAATTATTCTATGTAGTTATTGCTAAAATAGTTCTACCCCACCAAATGAAATGGTACAACCCCTTTTTTCCTTTGGATACCCTCACAAAGGAAGGAACTCAGACCATACCTACACCCCTAATCAAAGAACCATATCCTCCCTTAATCACTTCACAAGTGACCATCACCTCATTTACCCAACTAGGGATTTTAAAACCTTCTAACTCAAGTAAAGATGAAGGAACCCTACCTTCTTCCTCACCTAAGGGCTTAACATTTGAAATGACTAATCAAGGAACGAAACCCATTTACAATCCCTTTTCTTGGTTAGTGCAAAGTCTAGAATTTGGCTCACAACCTAACCTAAATAGAACCACCTTTTGGCACCATCTGGGGCTCCCATACCAAAATAGATTTGAACCCTCGACCCCTAACAAGGTTTCTTTAGGTTAAACCCAGATGGTTGAAGTTTTAATGTTCAAATTATGAGTATTTTATCTTTCTGGATAGACTAATGCCTCCCTTGCTTTGGTACATCAAGTAAGCTCAACCTGAAAGCTAGCTTGTCTATTCATTAGAAGTTAAATATTATATCATTATTATGGACACCTCATCTATTAAATCAAAGATAAGAAGATTAATTGAAGGACATGTTAATGTTTAAAGATACATATTCTAGGATTAGCCTACCAAAACCTTGATAAACCATAATTAATCTCCATAAGGGTCTCTATGGTTGTACCCATCTAGTTTCCTTGTATTATTAATTTTATCCCAAGAACCATGCTATATTATTTATTCTCATTTTATTATAACTCTGCAAGGGAGACCTTAATCAAACCCAAATGTTTCATTCCTTATTAGAAATATAATGAAAGAGTTAAAGTCTAATAAAGTTATTTTATTAATATGAAATGGTTCTGATAAGGGAATGTTTATAGTAGTTTACTTATTCATCTGCTATCAAATTATTCTAGTAGGGAATATTCTATTGAATTCACAGTAGGGAATATTCTATTGAATTCATTGTTTATCAAATATGAATCAATCCTGATATACCAATTCCTAGGTTCCTGTTTTAAACCATAAAGTGCCTTTTTCAATTTAGAATCTTTATTCTCATGCCCATATACCTCATAACCAGGTGGTTGTTGAATATAAAATTATTCATCAAGAAAACCATTCAATAAGGTTAATTTAACATTTATTTGATAGACCTTCCAATTATTCTGTGTAGTTATTGCTAAAATAGTTTTAACAGTATCAAGTCTAGAAAACAAAATAGTGTAAAGATGAAGGAACCCCACCTTATTCCTCACCTAAGGGCTTAACATTTGAAATGACTAATCAAGGAACCAAACCCATTTACAATCCATTTTCTTAGTTAGTGCAAAGTCTAGAATTTGCCTCAGAACCTAACCTAAATAGAGCCACCTTTTGGCATTAACACTTGCTTAAATTTTAAATTATTAAAGTTTTTTTTAGTGCTAAATCTTTATACTTATGTGTTTTTTTCAAAAGTAAAAGTGTATGTATGCTTTCCCCCCATCCCCTTTAGGGAGCTTGGGTGACCAAAAATGCCTTTTCCTTATAATTTGTGCCTTAGTCCAAGGTGTGAAAAGAATTTTGTCAAGGCTCCCCCAAAACCCATATGGTTTGGGAGATCTAAAATTAATCTCTATAGTCTTTTCACTTTGTCATTTATTTTATGCAACTTGGCTTGTGAAGGGGAGTTCATAGATTCTTTACAAGTTATTTAGGGGTGCGTTGACCCAATAATTCATCTCCCAACATCATACAAACACCGTTCCATGGTGGGGTATAAAAATTAGGGCATATATACTGTGAGATCTAGGGGTTGAGTGATTAACCTCTCCTTTCATAACAAAAACATGAGTCAAGTTTGGTTAACTAGGAAACTCCACTTAGTAGTACATGGAAAGAATCACTATGCAAAGGAACAGACCCTTACATAGCAAGTGAATTGGTATGAAATCAATTGATATGAGTAATATCTAGTATTAATCACATTTAGGACCATCTAAATGGTCAAAATTTTAAGTTTTAAGACAAACCCCACTTTTCATCGACATAATTTTGATGTAGGATGAGTAGCTCAAAGGTCCATGTCATCATACAATCTCTTGGGAGAATGGGTTGTAAAAACCCTACTATTTCATGTTCTTTAATTTTTGGATTAACACTTAAAATCCTCACAAGAAAATGTATATAGATGAATTTTAGAAATACGATATAACCTTGTTAGTTTAGGGCTTATGATGTTATACTTAGTTGTATTTTTACTTTCCTTTACTTTGTTTGGTCTTTTGGTATAAAAACCATTTGTTTGTTTGTCCCACATCAAAATGAGTTTTGTGTCCACACTACTCCATCATTTGAGGAGGTGTTATGTCATCCATTTGACTCCTCACTTTTTCTTTGAAATTTTAATAAAAAATGTTGTGTGTGTCACTTGATTGAAATAGGTAATGTTATGTTTCCCAAATTATTTCAATTTTTGTGCCTTGAAGTCCTAAAACATACCATTGTTCATGTATTTAGAGAGTGATAACATTGTTACATTGCTCAAATTGTTTTATAGACTCATTTGCCTTGTGTATAAATTTCACATTTGAAACTAGACCATGTATGCCTTTGTGATCTTTATTTAGTGTTGTTATGCCATTCACCTTTATCTAGCTTATGATTCAATCAAAATAATTTAGTTTTCCTAAGTTTATTTTTTAATTAACCTTGACAAGTTTAAATCCAAACATTGATTTATTTTTGTTTATGCCTTGTCTAATTTGGTCCTAGACATTGATCTTTCTCTTTTGGGTTGGGAAACTTAGGTTAATTCTTTTCCCAATTTCAAAACTATTATTTGTTCCTAGATTTGGGAGAAACAACCTATCTTCCATATGCCTTTTGTTCCATGCCTTATGTTAATTGACCAATTTTATGTTTGAATCTGTATGCTGAGTCTATGCCAAAGTGTTTCAAATTTATTAGATTAAATCTCACCTTTTGTTTAAAGTCTAGACTTTGTGCTTATTTTACCAAAAGTCCTAGCACATGCCTATTTTGAGCCTAGATTTTGATGTCACATTTAGCTAAAATACCTAGAAACTTTTGTTTATTTAGATTAGACTTGTTTGGAACACTTTGGACCTAGAGTTTGGCATTCTAATTTTTATTTACCCACTTGAACTTTTGTGTGAGACATTTTATGTTAGATTGTTTTAGACCAAGTTTTAACATAGACCATTTTGGATATAGAACTCCACCTTTTGAAAAAGTTAGACTATGTTTGAACCATTTGTCCTTTAGAAATTATTTTTTAGAGTTTGTGTAACTCCAAGACTTTTTGTGGAACATTTATCATTGATGTGGATATGTCTTTCTACATTTATGGTGGAGTCATGTATGATACAAGTTATGATAGAATGGTTGCATAAATTAAATTTATTCAAGACCCTTATGGTGAAGAAGTGGTTTTTGAGATGGATCCTTATCCTCCTTATAATACTCAATCTGGGGAACAAATCCAAGAACCATGTTTAATAATACCTTATTTAGGTCAGTTGACATAAACTTTTTTCCATCCCATTGATAATGGCATCCAATCTCTCATCTATACTATTAAACCTCCTTTGAACTTCGCAAGCCACCAATATCCATAACATCCAAGGACTACCATTTCTATACTAGGACTTCATCCTTTGGCTTGTACGAGCAAAAAATATCCACAATACCTTATCATTTCTATACTAGGACCTCATCCTTTAGATTTTATAAACAATTAAACTCCTTAATATCCTACCATTTTTATACGAGGACCTTGTCCTTTGCCTTGTGTGAGTAACCAAGCTCTATAATACCCTACCATTTCTATTCTAGACCCTCATCCTTTAGTTTTTGTGAGAAAACAAACACCACAATGCCATATCCTTTATATTTTAGGACCTCATCATTTGTATTTTGAAAGAAACCAAGATTTGTAATGCCCTACCATTTCTATTCCAAGCCCTTTCAATTAGGGTAGCTCATTATCCTAATAAAGTTATCCAATCAGAACTTAACAGGTCATAGTTACTTCCTAGGATGGGAATGAACCTTTATTAATGCTATCATTATCCAACCACTATCCATTATTCATCTATTGCCAACCATTCCTCACTTAAGAAAACCCCTACCAATTATCTAGCCCTAACTGAGCTAATTAATACCTCTCCAACTGAGCCAATCATTCAAAGACCAAGATATATACAAAACTAGTATTTTAAAACTATTTGTCAACTAGGACTAAGAGAACCAACTAAGCCATAATGTTTCTATTTAATCACCTATTTTTTATTATTTAACCTATGATCAATCACCCTTTGATACTATATCTATAGTTGAGGAGTCTTACTCTGATAAGCTAGTTTTTGCTAAGTCACTTCTTAATGATTATAACTACCTTTGGGAAAATCATTACCTTGACCATATTCTTATTTTTAAAGAGCCCCCTTTGACAATCCAATCTTTGAGGAGTTGTATATTAACCTTTTTACACTTATTGAGGAGTCTCACTTTGACAAACTAGTCTTTGTGGAGCCCACTATGCCATCACAGGCCATTACTTGTCTAATACCAAACATTCAACAAAACATTATTGTGTAATATCCACATCAGATGAAGAATCAACATTTGATTTAGGTTCTATTCTTGAACCAAAATCAGAAGTAGAATCAACATCAGTCTCATTAATGGATTCAGAGTCCCTAGAGTTAGAATTAGCTTTAGAATTAAAATACATTCATGGTTATTATGACATTTGTTATGCATGCCTTACATATCAATTTGAATGTATTTGTGATCCTTATATGGTTTTTAAGGAAGATTAATTTAACATCAACATAAGTTATTAGTATCTTATATGAGTATTATGTGGTCTTTTCCCATTCCATTACCATTCCACATGCCATTACCACCAACCAACCTAGCCATTATATTGACCTTCCACCTCACATAAGTGTTGATTAGGCCCGATAGATTCACACCTTGTTGAATTTAATCCATGGTGACATAAATTGTAGAATATTAGGGGGATAAGACTAAATTCATGTAAAATAAGAACACTCTCTTAGTGAAACCTTTTCAAAGGCACTAGGGGCCAATCAAAGTTTAAACTCAACATCTTCTAGTGAAACATTTTTGGATGTTCTGGAAGAAAATCAAAGTTAAAATTCAATGTTACTTAGTGAAACCTTCTCAGAGGCGCTATGGGATAATCAATATAACTTCATTCATGAAAACTTCATCGAGGTGCCAATAGCTAAGCACAATATTCTTTCATTTCTTGATGACTATATTATCAAAGATAACATCATTATAGCTTCCAATCTATATCATAATTATATGGTAGCTACACTCAATCCCAAACAATAGAAAAATATGGTGGTCTTATCAAGATCATATTTAAAAGTCATCGGCCCTACCACAACCAAAATTATGTCAAATCTAGAATCAATAACATTGTTTATTCTTTAAAACCTTGATCTTCATTTATTTCCAAACCATTATCCACTCAATTATCATCCACCTTTGTATTTCCAAAATAGATCTATCATCCAACATTTATCCATATTTACCATCCCTAGTTACACTTTCCTTTATAGAGACTGCATAGATACCTTGTCTCAATGTTTGAATGAAAAAAAATCAATGATTAACATAGATCACAACATTATTAGAATCTAAATATGCATTAAGTTATTGATAGATAATCTATTCAAAAGAGGTGTGGAATAGAAATTTACATGAATAATTATTCTAGCTATCTCATATGTTGATCAAGATGTGCATCACCACATAAACAAGAATAACATAATCATATACCTTGGCCAAAAATAATAACTTTTGTCAAAACCATTTACCTTGTCATTTTCATTTTTCCATTCCTCTTGCTTTTGTTTCCTACACTACCATTTACTTTGTCTTATGACTTGGGGGCAACCCTCTTTCCATTATATCTAATTTCCATCCTATCATTTTTACTTATGCCATACCATATGCCATTATACCATACCATCCCTATTAGACCAAAGCCTAATGTTAGCCACCCTACCCATCCTTTTTTATCTTTGTTTATTTGGTTCTTCATGCACCCTCTGTTAGGGGTTTTTGATCCAATTTCAATAGTTATAGAATTCTATGTTGAAATCATTGTCTATGAAAAAAGTGTGATAGTGGATCTAGCAAGTTATCTTTCATTCACATTTGATTGGTGCTATTAATTATAACCACCTATGGGAAAATCAATATTCCACCTTATGTTACTAATTATAACCTCCTATGGTCAAATTAGTATCATAGACCTATGTTGTTGTTTCTTAATTATAACCACCTATGGGAAAATTAATAATAACACTTTTTACCATGCATTTTCATATCACCTTGACATTACTACTCTCATTTTCCAGACCATTTTCCTCAATTTTAAAACTTGTTTTGACCTAGTTGATTCTCTCTACCTTTCATGTTGGTATAACTACTATGTCTTGAGGTTTTTTTAGAGCTATATATGCCATGCTCACATTGAGGTTAGATGAGTCCCCCTTTCTATACACTCTTGCCATTTTGTGATCAACCTAATCCAACACTCTCTCCCTTTTGTGAGTGATATCTCATCAATATATAATAAGTTAAAATATAAGGGAAAAGGAGACCCCAAGGCCCAGTTAACTGATTTCTTTGTTACTTTCCAACTAGTGGCATATAATGACATATACCTCTTACTATTATTTCCTAAGAGTCTAGTAGGACAAGCATTGGAGTGGTTTTTATAATTACCCAAGAATTTAGTTTATGATTTTGATGATCTTTTAGATAAATTTATGTAATACTTATCCTAAAATCTTGAGCATGATATTTCATTGGTAGATTTGACACAAGCCAAATAGAAGGCTGGTGAAAACTTTACTAGTTATCTATAACAATAGAGAGTCTTTACCAGTAGATTCACCCATAATCTACTAGACAAGCAATTAGTCACTTTGTTTACAAAAAAATTGCATAATAAGATATCTTACCATCTAGAGCTACAATGTGTACACACTTTTAAGGAAATCATTGACAAAGGTCTATTGATAGAAATAGCCCTTATTAATAAAGGGATCATTAAAATTACCTTGTCAAATTAGAACCAAACTATAAACCGAGGAAATAGCCAAAACTAAAATTAGAATCAAGTCTAAGCACAAGCATCGTAACCAGCACATGCCAACACTTATGAAAAATCTAATTCATTTAATCATGGTAAGAATTTTATAAAAAATGGAGTAAATAATTCATGATATGCCCAAAAATATCAAACATCATCTACTTAGCTTATACCACATATGAAAATTACTCGTAACCAATAACCTCTTCAGTAAACACAAGTGCAACAACCTAGACATGTGCCAAAAATTTATTAACCTTTACCTCTACAAACCCTTCCTCTAAGAATAATTGTGCCTACTCATCATGTCTTTAGTGACCTTGGAGAAACCATTAAATCTATGTTTCTCAAGCTTGTCACTGCTAATCTCATTAACTAGCCTAGTTTGAAGCACTATCTTATGGGCATTACCTATCCAGACTGGTACAAGAGAAATTAATTCTATGAGTATCATTGGTTTAACAAACATAATTTAATTATGTAAAAATTAAAAATTTGATTGAGAATATGTTGGAAAATAGAGATAATATTAGAAAATAGAGCTTCCACATCTAATCACAATTTGGGAATCTATCCAAACCCCTTTCTACAACATGACAATCAACAACAATAATAATATCAATATCCAAGATAGAACTAACCAAACCAGCAGTAGAAAAACTAACAACATCAACTAAATGGATAAAATCAAGGCCAAAATGATGCCAACAACCAAAATACCTACCCTGTAGTTGCACATGACTACAACAAGGTTATAGGAAAAGTTATAGGAGGTCAAATTTATACCATCTCCATCAATATGATACTAAGAACCAATCAAACAAGACCATTTCTAATTAATTCTAATCAACCAACCTATATTGATGATCCTTTTGTTGACCAAATTTGACCCTACAGGTCAAATTAGGACCCCTATAGGTAAAATCTTGACTTTTAGGTGTTTTAGGGGTCTAATATTATGCCATAAGGTATATTATAGATCATTTCATGTCACATTAGCCTTGGTCTTGGTCATTTTCAATATTTATGTCTTTTTGAGTCATTTTGGGGTCGAAATAGAGCATTAAATGAGTTTTAAAACCTCATTTGGAAATGTGACCATGTTAAAGGTGATGTAACATCCCATGTGTCCTAATAATTCTCAAGTAACTATTTATAATTGAAAAATGGTAGGCTATTCAAATTAAAGGGTAGTTTTCTTTGAAAAATAAGCATTAAATGAGGTGTATGGAATTTTACCAAATCCTATAGTTGAATACATTTCAAGATTGTCCCTTGGTCTTTCATACACTTAATCCAATGATAATTTTGATTAGAAGCTTCAAGAAATGAATAAAACTACTTCTCTCTTCTTCCACTAGGCTTGGCAAGCAAGAATGGCCCTCAGGTTTGTACTTACTATAGTCAATAAGATAGTTTCAAGAAAAATGATATTGGTGGTGTCTTCTAAACTCAGTTAAATTCCATTTTATGTTTGGTTTTAGAGGAATGGTGACCTATGCTTTATGAACCATGCCTAAGATGTTGACCTGTCTAATTTGCTTGCTAATCTGTGCACCTTATAGGTTTTTCTTTGGTTTAGATAAGTCCATATATTCTAGCTATTGATATTGATTCTAGATTATTTTTAATCTCTCCTCTCATGTTTTCCATGTTTAGAAAATATCTCATTGTCTAATTAGTTCAGTCTACAAGTTGATGTTCTAGGTAGAATGGCAATCAAGTTCACTAATTAAATAAGGTTTCATTCTCTACAAGGGCTTCATATGAATTAGAAATTATGTTTTACGTGTTTCAATTCCATAGGGACCACCTCCTTCCATGAATGGTATCATAACTCCATAATTTGATCAAACACCTAGTATTGTCATACTCAAAGTCAACTTTTTACCTACTCTCAATTATAGTCATGAGGTTTGAGCTCTGATCACATTTATAAAGGAGTAATGAAGACTATAAAATGTTTTTTTCATGTTTTTATTATATGAGAAGTTATATTGGACACCCCAAATATCATAAAGGGTCTATAATGGTAGTCATAAGTAACACATATAGTTAGGTAACCATGAATGAACTTTTGTGTTACCATTTACAAAAGGATTCAACATTGAGAAAGAGAAGTAACGACTTATTTTGAGATTTAAAGAATTTTGATGTCTCATTTTAACACCATGATAAAAAATCAATTGACATGTAAATCATATATATTGAGTATATGGAACATTTCATGATTATTACCCACATACAACACAAATGCACCTACAAGAGTCTCCTTGATGATGTCATGATGAGATGGAAAATTTGATAGATGTTTCAATATTTTGAGATTGATAAGAGTGCCTTTGAACAATTGGTGAAAGTATATAAATGATAATAAAGCTATAAATCTTACATACTATCTAAATTTTATACCCACTACCTGTATATGCACATGCCTACCTACATGTGGTAACATAGAGCTATGAAGGTCTTTATATGGGGAAGTTGGAATATGGTAAGGCTTTCTCTTCAATCCTAACATTTGGGTTGAACATTTAATACCTATATGAAGTGTAAAATAGACAAATGGAATGGTATATCATCTTTGAAGAGGTGATGATTGATTTTATAGACACTTTCCCTCAAGGGTAAAAATAGAGGTCTAGGCCATTTTGTGAATATCTTATAATAAGGTTGCCATGAGATCTGGTGCATAAAAATTACCATACCTTATATCTTCTATGAATGAGAATAACTCTATAAAATATGGAGTGAATAAGGATACTTAAAGGTGGTTATTTAATAACTTAAATATGCACTTTTATGTACTAATTTCAAGTAGTGATCACCTATAGGTGTGATCCTAAAAGAGCCCTCTTCACCTATTATTGAAAAACTAGACTATGCCACCATGTTGAATTGTTATTAATAGTAAAGGTAGAAATTATAATCTAAAGTATCATCAATAATATTTAATGGATGGTGTTTCAAGGTCCAACCTACACCTATAAGTGTCCCATTATGCAAAATGTACACCTTCAGCTTACTTTAGGAACACACAGTGTAAGATGGAAACTTGAACATGGAATCACTAGGGTTGGTAGATGAAATATGGTTTCAAATGGTTCAAAATATTTAATAGTGATGTATAACCTTTCAAAGTAGGAATCATCACCTACAAGTTTTTACCTTTCCCAATATAGTTGATTATGTTTGACCATAGTAGGTAGTGGGCTGAGGAGTGAAGTGTGAGGGTTACCAATGCATAAAGATGATTCCAAATGGGCTAAAACAAATATATAATGATCCTAAGAGGATATAAGGTGATCAAAATATTTTTTCTCAAATTAAAGGAAACATGAACACCTACATGTGTACTTTCATGACATGAAACATAGTCAAGAGTTGAAACTTATTCTTGACTAAGGAAAGAGTGTGAAGGGTATGTAGTAGGTTAGAGTGATGAATAGGTTTAAAACATCTCCAAGATTATTTTTATACCTTGAAATTTATTTGACCAATGAATATCATTCACAATAAATAACTCAAACCAAGTACTACATATTTTAAAGTGTAACCCTACATAGATTCTACCTAGATAGGAGTGTGTTTTGGTTTCTACAAGAGTTGAGGGGTCAGATGACCTAACCAAGAGATAAAATTTGATACATATCATCTATAATACTTTAAAAATCTCTTCCAACATCCATATTATTTGAGGAAATAGTGGATGTACCCTCTATTTTATCTCAGATAAAGGGTACATCCCTTTATGCATAAACTAGAAGGTTTGATAAAGGGTGATAAATAGATAGGCCAGGATATAAAAGCCTTATAGGAAGGATTGGAAAGTTTTAACACATCTAGGAAAACTTGAATAACCTTTTATGGAAGGATGAATCCCATCTTAGAGGTCTAGACCCTCAAGCTTACAGATAGGTTTATGAGGCATGATTATGCCTATAGCAAGGTCAACTTATATTATATAATGAGATGAGAATTATAATACATTTGGAAATGTTTATGAATCCATTAAATTTTTTTCCAAGCTCTTGGTATGCATACAAAAGTAAAAGAATGCCATTTTTGGCTTAAGGACAACTCAAACTATAGGAAATGGAAAATCAAACTTGATAAGGCAACTTTGGAAGCTCATATCTACTTGAATGATTTTCATGGGATCTAATAATTTTGGATAGGTTGGTAGGGGCCCTTGAAATCATTTTTGTGGAATTTTTTTGCAATTCTAATGTCTTATATTTATAAACAAATCTTTGGAGCCTGAAACTACTTAAAACCCTTATAAACCCTAATTCTAGACCCAATTAAGGAAATGAAAGAGATAATACACCAAAATGACATATATTTCAGAAAACAATTATTTGATGTTGTATAAGACTCATTTAAGCTCCATACCATGAAGATGAGTTATACGTAACCCATATAGATAGGGTGAAAATTTTATTTTCATATTTGTTTTATATATTTTTTAGGTTATAAGAAGTTTAAAGAGATTAAATAAACTTTGAAAGGAATATTGAGACTTAATATAACTCCCCATGTCCATTTTATGCCTTGGAAAAACACCTAAGTGTTCTTACTAGATCTCTCATCTTAGCCAGTCTGAACTAGCATCGTGAACATGATAGTGAGAAGGGTGAAAATCTTCAAGTAAACTAATTTTAAGGTGTGTATGATGATTATAAGGACATGGATCACCTTGAAACATTTCATTCACTCATTTTTATTTATTTTCATGGGAAACTGAAGCTAAATTTGAAGCCAAGTGTGCAAGGTGTGGGAAAGAGGAGTTTCTTTGACTTCAAGTAGTGATGGCTAAATTTTAGAATATTTTAGATGACTAATAATGTAACTAATACATGGAGAATCATGTATAAAAACCTTCCCTCTCACTCCAATCATTATACCTATCCCTAGTTTGTTTTTGGATGTTCAAATAAGGCTAAATCATGAAGTCATTTTTTTGATCTAGCAAAGGGAATTTCGCACCACATTTCATGAATATCATGACTTGGGATGCCACTTATCTCTTATAAAATTTCATTATTAATTTCAAATTCCCTTCTCATGAACATGTAACTCATTTTATTAGCTTGACAAGTGTCCTTGTGACATTTGGACTTCTCTTTTCTCACTTCTCTCTTAAGTTCTATAAGAACTAGCTATTTTGGCTATTGTAAAGGAATTCCACCTGAGTATCAAGAAGACCTAATCATTTGCATACAATTGATCAATGAAGATAATTTATTTTTACCTCTTCTATGATTTTTCATAGTGTGTTCACTTGAATGATTGATCTTGATTAGTGATGACTATTGTGTCCTTATCATTATTATCTCATTCTCACACCTATTTATATCTTGAAAGATTATTCTTGCAAGTCATGTGAATTATTATATGAAGTGTCAAGTTTTAGTGAGTTAGTCTAATCAAACAGTACCATTCTAGGCCTCTTGTCTAGTCCTTCTATCCTAACCATTTATCACAACCTCATAATGTAATACTGATGTGAGAAGATTCAGATTAGAGAAGTGTATGTTTAGTTAGTCTCATGGTCTCATGTGTGGCATGCATCTAGTTGGTAGTCATAAACAAATTTGGTTTATCACCTCCTTTGGGATAGTATACTTTCAATTTTCTCTCCCTTTTCCCTTGCAATCATAGGTGTAGTAGTGATCCTAAAGTGGTACATCAAGGGACCTAGCCCTATCTAGAGATTCACCTCATTCTTAGGCTCACCCAAAGCCTACAGGTGTTTCAATTATGCCAATTGGATGAGAAGAGATGAGACATCTCCTCAATGGGTTCAAATCTAAGTGATAATAGTTTTTGGCATGCTCGGTGGGACTTATTATCCAAGAAGTTGAAATATTTTTGGTGTTGTCTTTTAATACATTAGCCTTTGTAGGCATCTATCCAATCATCAATGGTGACTCTAAAGTTGCATTAGTTGGTCAAACAGCCTAGGATTTCCTTCTAAATATTGTTGGAAATATGTTTATTTGTGTTCTTTCTTCCCTATGAAGTTTCAATGGTTAATTTTGGTGTTGAGTTTTGTTTTACACAAGTTGGTGAGGTATATCAAGTTTATGGTATTCCCCATCAGCCTTTGTATGATTATTATCAGCCTTGGAATGATCCTTACTAGTTACAATATACCCTTATCAGCCTTTTCATGAAGTGTATCAGTCCTATAACTAGCCTTCTCAATATCTTACTTCACCTAGTCAACCTAGTCACTTCTCAAACTAGTCCATTTCAACCTTCAAGAAAAATCTCTTGGGATATGAGAGGTACATGATAGAGCTTGACACACTGAGGGGAAATGGTCAATATTTTACTATTTATCTTATTTATAATGTGAGAGATGCATTAGAGTTGGTTAAAAGAGAGTGGGCACCTATTAAGACAGTAAATTGGCAAAGGCTCACAAATGAGATGTTAAATATGGGTGGCTTGAGTGCATCCTTAGAAGATAGGTTAAGAATTCATGAGGAACAACCTAACCAAGTCTATTATCTCTCATATACACCTCCCCAAGATTGTTATCATTCCTATTTGACTACTACTCATGAGCCCAGTCAAGCTTATCAATGTCATCTTTTTCCCAATTAGTTAGAAGAGAGATTTGGAAAGAAAAACCTTATTTTTTAAGCAAACATTGATAGGAAAATTGAGTTAGAGAATAAGAAGATGTATCAGTCCATCTCATTAGTGAAGTAAGTGGAATTCAAGCCATCATTCCCTCTCCCATTACATCCCCACCTCAAGAAGAGACTTATAGATATGAAATTCTAAGTTGGAGACAAGCTGGAGAATCCAAGCCTAAGAATATCTTAAGTTTCTTGATCACTTCATCCACTCCTAAAATTAAATCACTAACTCAAGAAGAGACTCATAATATTAACATCCTAAGATAGAATAAGGTAGTGGAATCATGGGGAAAGAAAGGGGATAAAATCATTGATAAAGAGTGTGAAGCTGAGGAAGAACTTGATCTTATGCAAGACCCTCCCACCCTTCCTCAAGAGTCCTCTTTTTCTCCATGCTATCCCTCTTGTACACCTTATCCTAATGATTATTCCTATTAAATTCAATAGATACATTTTAAATATAACCTATCCAAGCAAATTGAAGAGTTAGAATTGAGAATAAAATTGTTAAGCCAAGGTGTGATGGAAGGTTTAGAGCCAAAAGAAGATCCTATGCCTAAACAAACCCCATGTAACCTTTCTCAAGAGAGTGTTCAAGACAAATTTTATTTAAATGAATTTATTTTCAAATAGAAGGAATAAAACTAAGATATTTTATCCCAAGGTCTACCTCCCCTTCCTTAATAATTCCCAAAAGGATCCCCTATAATTCATTCTCAATCTGATGTTGAGTTCTATGTGCCATCTCCACCAAATAATTCATCTTATCCTAACCCCACCACCATTTTACTTGATGTTTGTGTGGTATGGGAAATTAAAGAGGATCAATTAGTTGATAAAAATTCAAAACTCTTACTTGAAGAAAATTCTGATATCCCCTCCAAACAAGAAATATAGCAACACAAAAAACTCTGAACAAGATATAACTTCTGTTGAATAAATTCAAGAATGATCACACTAATATAGTCCTTTAATAACAAATTACAGATTGTATCACTTGTCCTTCTAAACTATTACAATTGTAGTCCTTTCTTATGCATATAAAAATGAAATACAGTCTTAAAAACCTTGACTTAGCAAAATTGGAAGCAAAAGTTGGAAACTGGAAGGTCTCAGCCTGCTGTGTCGAACACACAGTCACCAGCGTCGGTCGATAAACTGTCAACGTCGGTCACTATAGGTCAGATTTCTACCCACATCGGTCTTCAGTCGACCGATGTCGGTCACTAAAAACCCTCTGTCTGCCGAGGTCGGTTCCTGAGTTGATCTGTACGGACCTGTACGGACTTTGTACGGCCGCCAATTAAGCAAGCTTCCCTGTTTTCAACCCCTGATCTGAAAATATACGTTTCTCGCACAGAAGATCTCTAGCTGTATAATTTATTGAATCAAAACAAGAATAAAGAAATACCTGGAATATCTGTAATAACTTCTGTGTGAAGTTATCTCTCAAACTTGAAATTCTGTGATAACTTCTGGATGAAGCTATCTCTCACTTTGGCAATAGATCAGCTGATATTGCACAGCCTCTTAATTGCACACACTGAAGAGGGAACGTTCTCCAATGCAAATGGAATCCTTGAAACCTAGGCTCAGTCTTCACAGAAGAAATTCTCAAAATCAATATCAATAATCAATAGCATACCTGATCAATAATGGCCTCCATGAGAAACCCTTATACCCTCAAAAAGATGTGCTTGCCCTAATTAGGGTTTTCTTAAATTAGAATTAGGGTTTCTAATTAAAAATAGGCTAAATAATTAATATTTGATTAAATCAATCAAATATTAATATCTCCCTCAATACATGTCGGATCCTCAAACCGATCGAAGATAGTGAATCAGGGAGTGATTCCGCACATGACCATACCAAAATAAAGGTGCTCCACTGCATATCAAATATCCCTAAAAAGTAGGAGCTCAAGTCTAATGTGTCTGAAATAACCTGAATGAAAACCAAATGTAGAAATTCTATGAATCAAAGTCAAGCCAAGCTCCATTATGACCCTCTATCCATCTTATTAGCCTACGAAGGTCGAATAATAGGCTAATCATCAAGACTGTCAATGTCCATGAAAAAGGGGACATGACAATCCGCCCCTCCAAAAATTGCTTGTCCCCAAGCAATCTCGAAACAATGAACTACTCGATCCACCTAGATCCCAAATGTAGTTATGCTCTGCACAGATGTAAATCAAAGCAAGTACATGCAACAAAAGTAGAAGTAGAACAAAGAAAGACTCATAATCAAACTGGTGCATGAAACTCCAACCTCCAAGATTACAAATACCATAGTCAAGAGCACATGAGAAACAAACTCTCAAAACATCATAACCCAAGTAGAATGGACAACTCAAACTGCCAATTCCATCTGCAAGAGATGGTGCCAATCGATTCCATAACTGATCCCTCTGTAAAGGTGGCACAACGAACAGTACCACACTTTCATATGTGTGAGAAAAATCACTCTGGAAACTCCACTCCACTGGTATCTCAAACTCATCCCAATCAGGTACTCCCAAATCTTGGACATGTGTGTCAGCTCCAACAACATGTTTCTCATCAGTAGCTATAGAAACATACTCATCACCAATACTCAATGTACTAACCTCTGAGTATACCTCCACACTCTGAATGCAATCATCAGAATCATCCTCACTGTCTAAACCCTGCACTGAACTCACCTTAAGACAAAGCTCATCCACAACATCCCCAACTGCTCTTGCCTGTGAAGATAATGCAGATAAATCATTACCTGAAGATGTGTTAATGTCTCCCTGTACTGGATCAGCAAACTCATCATCCAAACTTATGCATGTCATAGGGAAAGTACTATGATCCTTAGGCCTATCAATTAAACTCTTTAACCACATACCGGCTCTAGGTGAGACATTTTTCTCTTTTGTCCAGACATACCATAAATCTTCTGCCAAAAGTTTAGAGATTTTATCCTCCCCCTCAAACAAGATTGTGAACATGATAGAGTGCATTGATGCTAATACATCACTAGAATGAAACTCATCTAAAATATTCCAAAATATTTTAAACATCTTACAAATGCCACCAATAAAACCTACTAACATCATAATGTTTTCAAATCCATACCTTGCAAATGTTTCAAGTAATCTCGCCCTCTTTGAGAAATGAGGGTCTCTAATGTCATCCAACTTTTCAAATCTTTTTACCATGGCATGAAGTACCTCTCTCATAATCCAATCATCATAAAAATTAAAGCCAGCTATTATCCTCATGATTTCACTAATACAAGAGAGAGTTGCAAGACTTACCACCTCATCATGATGTCTCAATAATCGGGGCTTCACCAATGAATCAAATGCTGGAGATAACACTCTTTGCATCTCATAAGAATTTGACTGCTCAACCTTGCTTAAATGAATCTCTAACTCCTCTAGAGTTTTTAGAATGTCATCTGCTTGCTGGAATGGATTATCTAACTTATTCTTAGCATTGTGCATTCCTTCTTCCAAATCTTTGACCCCTGTTAAAGCCATACTGATACCCAAACTACCCAACAGGATGGCAAGACATTGGCTCTGATACCACTGTGATATCCCCTCCAAACAGGAAATATAGCAACACAAAAAACTCTGAACAAGATATAACTTCTGTTGAATAAATTCAAGAATGATCACACTAATATAGTCTTTTAATAACAAATTACAGATTGTATCACTTGTCCTTCTAAACTATTACAATTGTAGTCCTTTCTTATGCATATAAAAATGAAATACAGTCTTAAAAACCTTGACTTAGCAAAACTGGAAGTGAAAATTGGAAACTGGAAGATCTCAGCCTGCTGTGTCAAACACACAGTCACCGGCGTCGGTTGATAAACTGCTGACGTCGGTCACTATAGGTCAGCTTTCTGCCCACGTCAGTCTTCAGTCGACTGATGTCGGTCACTGGAAACCCTCTGTCTGTCGAGGTCGGTTCCTGAGTTGATCTGTACGGACCTGTACGGACTTTGTACGGCTGCCAATTAAGCAAGCTTCCCTATTTTCAACCCCTGATCTGAAAATATAAGTTTCTCGCATAGAAGATCTCTAGCTATATAATTTATTGAATCAAAACAAGAATAAAGAAATACCTGGAATATCTGTAATAACTTCTGTGTGAAGTTATCTCTCAGACCTGAAATTCTGTGATAACTTCTGGATGAAGCTATCTCTCACTTTGGCAATAGATCAGCTGATATTCCACAGCCTCTTAATTGCACACACTGAAGAGGGAACGTTCTCCAATGTAGATGGAATCCTTGAACCCTAGGCTCAGTCTTCACAGAAGAAATTCTCAAAATCAATATCAATAATCAATAGCATACCTGATCAATAATGGCCTCCATGAGAAACCCTTATACCCTCAAAAAGATGTGCTTGCCCTAATTAGGGTTTTCTTAAATTAGAATTAGGGTTTCTAATTTAAAATAGGCTAAATAATTAATATTTGATTAAATCAATCAAATATTAATATCTCCCTCAATACATGTCGGATCCTCAAAACGATCGAAGATAGTGAATCAGGGAGTGATTCCGCACATGACCATACCAAAATAAAGGTGCTCCACTGCATATCAAATATCCCTAAAAAGTAGGAGCTCAGGCCCAATGTGTCTGAAATAACCTGAATGAAAACCAAATGTAGAAATTCTATGAATCAAAGTCAAGCCAAGCTCCATTATGACCCTCTATCCATCCTATTAGCCTACGAAGGTCGCATAATAGGCTAATCATCAAGACTGTCAATGTCCATGAAAAAGGGGACATGACAATCCGCCCCTCCAAAAATTGCTTGTCCCCAAGCAATCTCAGAACAATGAACTACTCGATCCACCTGGATCCCAAATGTAGTTATGCTCTGCACAGATGTAAATCAAAGCAAGTACATGCAACAACAGCAGAAGTAGAACAAAGAAAGACTCATAATCAAACTGGTGCATGAAACTCCAAACTCCAAGATTACAAATACCATAGTTAAGAGCACATGAGAAACAAACTCTCAAAACATCATAACCCAAGTATAATGGACAACTCAAATTGCCAATTCCATCTGCAAGAGATGGTGCCAATCGATTCCATAACTGATCCCTCTGTAAAGGTGGCACAACGAACAATACCACACTTTCATATGTGTGAGAAAAATCACTCTGGAAACTCGACTCCACTGGTATCTCAAACTCATCCCAGTCAGGTACTCCCAAATCCTGGACATGTGTGTCAGCTCCAACAACATGTTCCTCATCAGTAGCTATAAAAGCATACTCATCACCAATACTCAATGTACTAACCTCTGAGTATACCTCCACACTCTGAATGCAATCATCAGAATCATCCTCACTGTCTAAACCCTATGCTAAACTCACCTTTAGACAAATCTCGTCCACAACATCCCCAACTGCTCCTGCCTATGAAGATAATGCAGATAAATCATTACCTGAAGATGTGTTAATGTCTCCCTATACTGGATCAGCAAACTCATCATCCAAACTTACGCATGTCACAGGGAAAGTACTACGATCCTTAGGCCTATCAATTAAACTCTTTAACCACATACCGGCTCTAGGTGAGACATTTTTCTCTTTTGTCCAGACATACCATAAATCTTCTGCCAAAAGTTTAGAGATTTTATCCTCCCCCTCAAACAAGATTGTGAACATGATAGAGTGCATTGATGCTAATACATCACTGGAATGAAACTCATCTAAAATATTCTAAAATATTTTAAACATCTTGCGAATTCCACCAATAAAACCTACTAACATCATAATGTTTTCAAATCCATACCTTGAAAATGTTTCAAGTAATCTCGCCCTCTTTGAGAAATGAGGGTCTCTAATGTCATCCAACTTTTCAAAGCTTTTTACCATGGCATGAAGTACCTCTCTCATAATCCAATCATCATAAAAATTAAAGCCTGCTATTATCCTCATGATTTCAGTAATACAAGAGAGAGTTGCAAGACTTACCACCTCATCATGATGTCTCAATAATCAGGGCTTCACCAATGAATCAAATGCTGGAGATAACGCTCTTTGCATCTCATAAGAATTTGACTGCTCAACCTTGCTTAAATGAATCTCTAACTCCTCTAGAGTTTTTAGAATGTCATCTGCTTGCTGGAATGGATTATCTAACTTATTCTTAGCATTGTGCATTCCTTCTTCCAAATCTTTGACCCCTGTTAAAGCCATACTGATACCCAAACTACCCAACAGGATGGCAAGACATTGGCTCTGATACCACTGTGATATCCCTTCCAAACAGGAAATATAGCAACACAAAAAACTCTGAACAAGATATAACTTCTGTTGAATAAATTCAAGAATGATCACACTAATATAGTTTTTTAATAACAAATTACAGATTGTATCACTTGTCCTTCTAAACTATTACAATTGTAGTCCTTTCTTATGCATATAAAAATGAAATACAGTCTTAAAAACCTTGACTTAGCAAAACTGGAAGCGAAAGTTGGAAACTAGAAGGTCTCGGCCTGTTGTGTCGAACACACAGTCACCGGCATCGGTCGATAAACTGTCGACGTCGGTCACTATAGGTCAGCTTTCTGCCCACATCGGTCTTCAGTCGACCAATGTCGGTCACTGGAAACCCTCTGTCTGCTGAGGTCGGTTCCTGAGTTGATCTGTACGGACCTGTACGGACTTTGTATGGCTGCCAATTAAGCAAGCTTCCCTATTTTCAACCCCTGATCTGAAAATATACGTTTCTCGCATAGAAGATCTCTAGCTGTATAATTTATTGAATCAAAACAAGAATAAAGAAATACCTGGAATATCTATAATAACTTCTGTGTGAAGTTATCTCTCAAACCTAAAATTCTGTGATAACTTCTGGATGAAGCTATCTCTCACTTTGGCAATAGATCAGTTGATATTCCACAGCCTCTTAATTGCTCACACTGAAGAGGGAACGTTCTCCAATGCAGATGGAATCCTTGAACCCTAGGCTCAGTCTTCACAGAAGAAATTCTCAAAATCAATATCAATAATCAATAGCATACCTGATCAATAATGGCCTCCATGAGAAACCCTTATAACCCTCAAAAAGATGTGCTTTCCCTAATTAGGGTTTTCTTAAATTAGAATTAGGGTTTCTAATTAAAAATAGGCTAAATAATTAATATTTGATTAAATCAATCAAATATTAATATCTCCCTCAATACATGTCGGATCCTCAAACCGATTGAAGATAGTGAATCAGGGAGTGATTCCGGACATGACCATACCAAAATAAAGGTGCTCCACTGCATATCAAATATCCCTAAAAAGCAGGAGCTCAAGCCCAATGTGTCTGAAATAACTTGAATGAAAACCAAATGTAGAAATTCTGTGAATCAAAGTCAAGCCAAGCTCCATTATGACCCTCTATCCATCCTATTAGCCTACGAAGGTCGCATAATAGGCTAATCATCAAGACTGTCAATGTCCATGAAAAAGGGGACATGACAAAAATACAACTCCTTGGCAGCCTCATTGGACTAAGTCACTTGATTACAAAATGCCTAGCATTGGCATTAGCAAGAAGGGGGAAAAAATTGAAGATTTTTCAGCCCTTGAGAACCAAATTCATATTATGGAAGTTTAGATTCAACTTTAGATCCCTCAAGAGGTCCTAAATTCTGAAGAAGAGGTGATTTCCTTGTATTAAAATTTCTGATTGGGTTGATATGGAGTAATGTTTTCCTTTTTCTAAAGAAGAGGAAATAATCTTTGGTTCTTTCATAACTATATAAGACATCATAGATGGGAAAGAAAAAGTCTCTAATTAGTCTTTATATGACTTATTTGTAATCATTGGAGTAGGTTATACTCTTCTTTAAGGAAGATATGATCTATTCAAAAATGGAGAAGGTAACATTGACACTCAAGTGAGTATGCAAAGAAAAAATCAATTTTTCAAGCTTGTCCTTTCAAGAGGCATATGCATCTCATGATGACATGTTTGAAATCATGAAAATGGGTCATCATCCTCTCAACCAATTAGGAGAAACACATCATCTTTTGAAGGATGGAACAAGCTTCTATTAGCCTCAAATCTTCTAAGGAACAAGAAACTACTCCTTTGAAGCCATTCCTACCAAGGAGATACAATTTGATCATGAGGTGAAGATTGGTTATAAGTATGAGGTATGTACAAAAATTAAAGAGGAATAAATTTACATTGGATACCTATTTAAGGATGATCTACTTGAGAGCATATCAAATGAAGTGCCAAGGAATAGGTCTGATCTATCAAGCATCCAATCTAAGGAGCAACATGCTTGGCTATATGATTTATATTATGAAGAAGAAGATGAAAGGAATTTTACTTTTAATCATGGAAAGGAAGTATGCTTAGTATCTATCTATGCATAGTTTTTTTGTTTCTTATTTTTACTAAGTACTTTGAGAACATGTGTGTCTTGTTAGTGTGTTTGCTTTGTTTTATGTGTGTCCTATGTTTTGTGTGGTTGAAGGTAATTAGTTGTCTTATCTTGGTAAAATCTTATTATTAATTTTCAAATTCCTCTTATTTTGTTTTAGACTTTAGATGACTCCCTAATCCTAATGGATTGATAAGGCTACTGATCTTTAGTATAACATGCATACTACCCCTATGAGTCACCAATTTGTTGACCAAATTTGACCTTGTAGGTCAAATTGTAACCATTATAGGTAAAAAATTGATTTTAAGGTGTTTTAGGGGTCTAATATTATGTCATAAGGTGTATTATAGGTCATTTTATGTCATTTCATGTCACATTAGCCTTTGTATTGGTCATTTTTAATATTTATGTCTTTTTTAATCATTTTAGGGTCAAAATAGAGCATTAAATGAGTTTTATAGCCTCCTTGGAAAATGTGAAGGTGTCAAAAGGTTATTTCAAGTCCCATGTGTCATAATAAGTCTTAAATAATTATTTTTAACTGAAAAGTGGTAGGTTCTTCAGAAGAAAGGGTGGTTTTATTGGAAAAAATGAGCATTTAATGAGGTGTATGGAGTTGTAAATACTCCTATAGTTGAGTAAATTCAAAGCATGTAACTTGGTATTCCATACACTTACTCCAATTATTAGTTTGATTATAAGCTTCAATAAATGAAAAAACTCACTTCTCTCATCTTTTACTAGGTTTGGCAAGCAAGAATAACCCTCAGGTTTGTACTTGGTAAAATCAACAAGAGAGGTTTAAATAAAAATTCTCATAGGATTGTCTTTTACACTTAATTGTATTTAATTTTATGTTTGGTTGTAAAGGAATGGTGACCTGTACTTTATGAACCATTCCTAATAAATTAACCTATCCAATTTGTTTACTAATTTGTGCACCTTATATGTTTTTCTTTGGTTTGGAGAAGTCCATACAATATAAATATTGAGATTGATTCTAGATGATTTTTACTCTCTCCTCTCATTATTTCCATGTTTAGTTTCATGTTTTGTAAATATATCATGGGCCAATTAGTTCAATTTATAATTTGATGTCCAAGGTGGAATGGTAGTCAAGTTCACTACTTAGAGAAGGTTATATTCTCTGCAAGGGATTAATATGAATGGGAAATGGTGTTTTACATGTTTTAATACCATATAGACCACCTCCTTACATTTTTTGTCTCATAACTCCATACTTTGATCAAACACTCAATCTTCTCATGCTCACAATCAACTTTCTGCCTGCTCTCAGTTACAGTCATGAGGTTTGAACTTTGATCATGTCTATAGAGGAGTAATGAATAATATAAAAAATTCATGTTATTCTTGTATAATAAGTTATATTTGACACCCCGAATAGCAAAAATTTTCTATGATGGTAGTTATAATCAAAACATAAAGTCACGTAACCATGAATGTACTTTTATGTTAGCATTTGCAAAATGGTTCAACATTGAAAAAGAGGTGTAATAGATTTTTTTGAGATTTAAATCATTTTGATGTCTCATTTAAACACCATGAGTACAAATAAATTGAAATTGAATGCAAATTTATTTAGTATATGAAACATTTCATGCTTACTAACCACATACAACTCAAATGCACCTATAAGAGTCTCCTTGATGATGTCATGATGAGATGGAGAATTTGATAGATGTTTCAATATTTTGAGATTGATAAGAGTTCCTTTGAGCACTTTATGAAATAATATAAGTGATCATAAACCTATAAATCCTACATAATAGCCAAAGTTTATACCCACTACCTGTATATGTAAATGTCCACCTACAGGTGGTACCATAGAGCTATGAAGGTATTTGTATGGGGAAGTTGGAATATGGTAAGGCCTTATCCTGAATCCTAACATGTGGGTTAAACATTGTAGACCTATATGAAGTGGAAAATGGAAAAATAGAAATGTAGATAATATTTTAAGAGGTGATGACTGAATTTAGAGACACTTTCCCTCAAGGGTGAAAACAAAGGTCTAAGCCATTTTGTGAATATCTTATAACAAGGTTATCATGAGATCTAGTGAATCCAAATGACCATAAATTTTAGCCTCTATTAAGGAGAATACCTATACAAAATATTGAGTGAATAATTCTAATGAAATGTGGTTATTGAATAACTTTAATATGCACTTTTGTGTACTAATTTCAAGCAGTGATCACCTATAGGTGTGATCCTAAAAGATCTCTCTTCACCTAGTATTTAAAAACTGTACATGCCACCAGGTTGAATGGTTATAAATATTGAAATCAAAAATTCTAATCTAAAGGATCATCAAGAATAGTTAATGGATGGTGTTTCAAGGTCCAACCTACACCTATAGGTGTCCCATTATGCAAAATGCAAACCTAAAATTGACTGTAGGAGCACACAGTCTAAGATGGAAACTTGAACATGGAATCAATAGGGTTGGTAGATGAAAAATGATTTAAAATGGTTCAAAATATTTAATAGTTATTTATAAACTTTCAAAGGAGGAATCCTCACCTATAGGGTTTACCTTTCCCAACATAGTTGACTTTGTTGAACCATAGCAGGAAGTGGGTTGAGGAGTGTAGTGTGAGGGTTACCAATGCATAGAGATGATTCAAAATGGGCCCAAAAAGACATATAATGATCATAATATGATCTCAGGTGATCAACAAACTTTCTCTCAAGTTGAAGGAAACATGAACACCTATAGTTGTACCTCCATGACATGAAACATAGTCAAGAGTTAAAACTAAGTCTTGACTAAGCAATGATTGTGAAGGGTATGTAGTAGGTTAGAGTGATGAATAGGATTATAAAATATAAAAAATTATGTTTATACCTTGAAATTTTTATCACCAATGAATATCATTCATAATAAATAACTCAAACCAAGCAATACATAGTTTAAAGTGTAACCATGCACACAGTCTACCTACATAGGAGTGTGTTTTGGTTTTTACAAGAGTTGAGGGGTCAGATGACCTAACCAAGAGATAAAATTTGATATATATAATCTATAGGACTTTAATAAGCTCTTTCAACATCCATATTATTTTTTTAAATTGGGCATGTAAGCTCCATTTATCTTAGATAGAGCGTGCTTCCCTTTATGCATAAACCGATAGGTTTGATAAAGTGTAATTATTAGATAGACCATGAGATAAAGAGCCTTTTAGGAAGGTGTGTAAATTTTTAAAATATCTAGGACAACTTTAGTAACCTTTTATAGAAGGATCAATCCCATCTTTGAGGTCTAAACCTTCAAAATTACAGACAAGCTTATGAGGCTTGGTTACGCCAAGAGTCCGAATGAAAGGTCAACTTAAATTCTAGCGTGAGATGAGAATTTTAATCCATTTTTAAATGTTTATGAGGTAATTAAAAAAGTTTCTAGGCTCTTGGTATATAGACAAATAGCAAAGAAGCCTAGTTTTTTCTCAAGGATAACTTTAGGCCTACAGGATATGGAGAATCAAACTCGATAAGGCAACTTTGGAATCTCATATCTACTTGAATGATTTACATGGGGATATAATAAGTTTGTAAAGTTTATAAAGGGTCCTTTAGATCATGTTTGTAATTTTTTTTTGAAATTGCAACATCCTATCTTTATGAACAAAGCTTAGGATCCTAAAACTACCTAAAACCCTTACAAACTTGATTCTAGACTTGATGAAAGAAATGAAAGAGATAATGCACAAAAATGGAATAGTTTACCAATAATAATGATTTTATGTTGTATAAGACTCAGTTATGATCCCTACTATCAGGATCAATTGTACAAAATCTATATAGATAGGGTGAATAATTTATTTTCCTAACTATTTTATGTATTGTATAGGCTATAGGAGGTTTCAAGGGATGAAATAAACTTTGAAATGAATATTGAGACTTAATATATATCCCCATGTCAATTCAATTCCTTTTAAAACTCCTATGTGTTCCTCTTAGAGCTCTCATCTCAACCAACCTAAATTGGCATAGTGAACATGGGAGTGAGAAGGGTGAAAATTTTAGGGTGTGTCTAATGCCTCTAAGGCCATAGATGGCCTTTACACATGTCATTAACTCAATTTTATTTATTTTCATAGGAAAATCAATCTAAATTTGAAGCCAAGTGTGCAAGGTGTGAGAAAGAAGAGTTTTTTTATTGCAGGTAGTGATGGCTCACATTTAGAAGATTTTGGATGACTAAGAATACAACCAATGCATAGATAATCATGTCTAAAATCCTTCCCTATAATTCCAATAGTTTTAAATATCCATAGTTATTTTTGGTACATTAAGATAGGGCTAAATCATGAAGGTAGTTTTTTGAGCTAGCAAAGGGAATTTCATGCCACATTTTATGAATCTCATTACATGGGTTGCCACTTATCTCTTCTAAACTTGCATGATTAGTTTCACATTCCCTTTTCATGTAAATGTAACTAATTTTATTATCTTGACAAGTGTCCTTGCGACCTTTGGAATTATATTTTCTCACTTCTCTCTCAAGTTCTATAATAACTAGCCATTTTGGCTATTTTAAAAAAGCTCCAACTGAGTATGGAAAATCCCTAATCATTTGCATACCATGGATCAATGAAGATAACTTATTTTTACCTCTTATATGATTCTTCATAGTGTGTTCACTTGAATTATTTATATTTATTAATTATGACTATTGTTTCCTTAGCATTGTTGTCTCATTCTCACACCTATTTGCATATTAAAAGCTTCTTGTAGGTCATGTGAAGTGTTATTTAAAGTGTCAAGATTGAGTGATTTAGTCTATTCAAATAATGCCATTATAGGCCTCTTATCTATTCTTCTTAACCTAAACATTCATCACAACCTCATAATGAAATATTGATGTGAGAAGATTTAGATTAGAGAAGTGTATGTTTAGATAGTCTCATGGTCTCATGTGTGACATGCAACTGGTTGGTAGTCATCAATCAATCTGGTATATCACCTCCTTTAGGATAGTTTACTTTTAGTTTGCTCTCCCTTTTCCCTTGCAATCAAAAGTGTAGTAGTGATCCTAAATTGGTGCATCGAGGGAGCTATCCGTATCTAGATATTCACCTCATTCTTAGGCTCACTCATAACCTAGAGGTGTTTCAATTGTGCCACTTGGATGAGGAGAGATGAGACATATCATCAAGGGGTGAAAATCCAAGTGACAACACCTTCCTTAAATTGGAATCACATATAGGCATACCAACAAGTAGGGAATCCCACTTTTGGACCCTATATCGATAACTCATCATTATCCCATGACCATGCATAAGTACATTAGCAATCAAGATTTACCCTATCTAGTCCCCCACCAGCATCATTTGTTAGAAATAATGGTCTTATATATAATATATATTATGCAATTACAAATCAATAGTCAAAGATTACCATCCTAGGCCCACAACTGTCTACCACTTCACCCATACAACCAATTATGCTAGCTAGGAATAAGCCATTTACTATTGTACAAAAAAATCTATTCGATATTATGGAAAAATTATAGAATATGCCTATGAAAATATTCATTTTCGATTTGTTTCATATTTCCACCATTACCAAGAACATCTAAATAGAGTTCCTTGGGTAATCCCAAGTTCCTAATGACATATCTCTAGACAAATTTCTAGATTTGGTTAGCCATTTAGCTCCAAGCCAATAATTAAAATTTGACCAAAGTGATATGTCATCACTTGACCCACTGAATAAAAATCCATTGTAGATTGAAGTTGTCATAATGTGGTATAAAGTGAAACATGTGCTCATAAACAATGGATTGGGTCTAAATATTATGTCTCTAAAGCTCATCAAGCTTATTAGATACATGGCAACTAATCTCTAGCTAGAAATTATCACCACTAATACCTATGAGAAGAATGGGAATCAAAAGGCACCATCAACTTGTTATTTATCATTTTATCTTTACCCCTTGATACACTATGCTATGTTTTATACCTTGATTTGTCATATAACATATTTTTGGGTAGACCTTGGATATATGAATTTTTTGTAATCCCATCAACATAGCACTAGTGTATCAAGTTCTCCTATTCAGGTATGGAGGTGACTATTCATAAATATTTAAATCCATACAAAAATTTAAATCATTTGGAAGCCAAGTACCAAATCTATAACTACCATTTTGGTTTGAATCTAATATTTAATAAGGATAAGTGGAAAGAAATACTTATTGATTCACCAAAGGCAATTTGCATTCACCTAGATACATTGATTCTCTTTCTTACATGCCACCTCCTAAAATATCTAATAATTATACCATCTTGACTGATGGCCCAGCAGAATATTTAGCCCATGATACATTCTAAATTATCAAGCTTATATATAACCTCAAGTCCTTTGGAAGACCAAAATCCAAACCACCTTGCATGGAATGGAAAAAAAAGGTTAAAGGTTGAATGCATAGTCTAACACCTATCATTTTCATACTGGCCATTAGCTAAGAATATGACTTACTTATAGATGATGAATCTTAGTTTTATAATGACAACCTAGTCAACTATTACCTAAATTCCACGTATCCCATTTTTAAAAAAAATAATAAAGAATCATGCTTATGAAGGAGGAGACCTTGGGTTAAGTCAACAAGGCCTACTTGAGCTAATTTCTACCACTCAATGTAAAGGAATATATGGTCTTGGTTTTAAACTATCTGGGGTAACCCCATGTTCCTTATTCATGTTCCAATGCCAACAACTAGTGACAACGATGTCGATAGTGAAGTAGAGATCAATCATAGCACTTTTGATGACTTAGCCACTACTAATTTGTTTGATCCAATGCCATTTATACCCTTTGACCTATTATTTACCATAATCAACTTCCTTTATATTATTCTCAACTGATAGATTGGGACCGATAATAATCAATAGTGCCAGATGATGAGTTTTAGAATGACGAGGCCTTTTATGAGTTTTTAGGCCTTAGGGACAATGTTTCATTGGGAAACCACAAAAAAGGGTTCTCAATAAATTTATATCCTAAAGCCTATTTTGTATAATAGGTAAACACCTTTATCCACATAAAATTAAATAGAAAATTGAGATCCTAAAGTGACAACATCTTTGAGGCACTTTTGGACTAGGAAAATAGTAAAGAGAAAGGCCAATCTATTGGTGAAAACCCATTTCATGCATCATTAGATGGGGGTGTTCAAAATTTCTCAAAAATAGCTCCAGATACCACCAACGATGAACTTACATATGGGTTTCAGTTTAGTTTTGAATAATAACAAGATTTTGATCACATCATCCAATAGTTCCCAATAGTTTTTATCACATGGCCATTCCTATCACTAGGAGATTTTGATTCTTCATACCTCAGAGAACTTGAAGATTTATTAATAATAGAGGACTCTAACATTTTAGACAAATTTAAATATTTTCCAACTATTTTGGAATATAGATCAACACTTCTTATGGAGGACATTGTAGAGAGGATTACAAAGCAATTTCATCAAACATTAGTCCATAAATCATGAAAAATGCATAAAGAACTAAAAAATGAAGCCTATCTATTCCTATGCAAATTACAAAGGATAAAAAGAAAAAAATGAAGGAAATAAACATCATATTACCTTCCAAAATGGATTCACCATACCCATGTGGCTAAAAAACATGTTCTCCCTTGATCAAGCATCATTATCTTTGCCAACAAAGGTGGAAAACTCCTCCAATGTCTTAAGAACATTCCATAAAACCTAGGCTCATGATTCTAAATCATTAAACTAGCCTATCAATGAAGATTAAAAATAAAATCAATGATCAAATTCAAATGATGATGGAAACAGTTTAACATTATAACTTTACAATATTCAAGCTTGAAAATGATGTTCATGACCTCTCTATTTATAGATTTTCAAGAATGATTAGAATCAACCTGACCTGTCCATCTTAAGATGAAGATATGTGGTTGAGTATTAATTTAATATTTTGAATTAAATTCATAATTATCTTCATCATGACCTTGGAAGAAGGGGAATTGAAGAGGCATGGGAGGCATTAACTAGGCATGGGTGACCCATAATCCTGATATTTGTGGCATTTATGGTCAAGGGATGTCTTCCCAAGAAATGATGTCACCTAATGATGCAGTTAATAGAAATCAATTTTCAAAAAGAAATATTCAACAAATCTCATGGAAAATATAGTTAAGCTCTTGATTTGGATTAATTATCCTTAAACAAAATTAATCAACATTTGTGAAATTATTTGGAAATTGGCCCTCAATTAATCAAAATGGTCCAAAAGTCATATTACTAAGTTATAATTTGACTCAGGAAGAATTAGAAGGTGACGTTAGATGCACTAGAACTATATTTCCATTTAGGATGTTTCTAAAACAAAATAACAAAGGTATGTGATGTGTACCAATGAAGTAGAAGAAAAGAGTGATCCAAAGCACTAAATGGCAAGATTATCATTTTGACTCAAAATGATATGATCAAAGTTAGCTGACCCATAAATTTCA
>JARHVA010008309.1:137500-325000 GCA_037957365.1 Torreya grandis
TCTAGCATATTGTTGATCACACCATAGGGGGATTTGATCCCCAAAGCATTCCATATACAATTTTAGTGTATAAACAATATGGCCAAATATGAGGCATTGGTTGCAGGACTTCATCTTGATACAGAGTGGGATATTCAAAGCTTAAAGGTCTATGGATATTTGTATCTAATCATAAATCAGACAACTAATCCATATTAAACAAGGGATGATAAGTTTGTTCCTTACAAGTAAATTATCGATAACCTCAAAACACATTTTAAATCTCTATAGTTTGAGAAAGTTCCATAAGTCAACAACAGATCTATCGATTCCATGGCAACAATTGGTTCCATAATTCAAATGTATGAAATTAATAAAGAGTATCACTTCTTTATTGAAAATATTCTTCAGTAGACACATATTCTATTAGATTCAAAGAGGACATGCACTATTGCTGATCCTAATCCCTCACCTAAGCTACCATGGTACCAAGATTTTTATAACTATTTCCATAGTCATGTATTTCCTTCCAACCTTTCCAACAACTAGAAAAAACTATTTCTTCATCACTTAACATGTTATATCCTCCTTGGAAACATGCTTTATCATAAAGTCTATGATGGAATGTTTCTTCATTGTTTATCTTTAGGAGAATCCAAGCTGGCACTAAAGGAGGTTCATGAAGGAATGTGTGGGGCCCATACCAATGTTGTAGTCCTAGAAAAGAAACTCTTCAAGATAGGCTATTATTGCTCTAAAATGGAGAAAGATGCTTTAAATTATGTAAAGAAGTGTGTTCCTTGTCATCAGCATGATAACATGATACATGCACCTTCTTTACCATTGTAGTCAATTACAACACCATGGCCCTTCTCAACATGGGGTCTCAATCTCATTAGGAAAATTAACCTGACATCTTTAGATGGCCATAAGCACATTTTGACTGTAAATGAGTACTTTACCAAGTGGATTGAGGCCATTCATCTCACTTATGTTATCAGGAAACAAATAGCCAAATTCATTCATTACCATATCATCTATCGATATAGCATCCCAGCCCATATTATATCTAATAATGGCAGATGCTTTATGAACCAAGATGTGAAATCTCTTTGTGAAAAATTCAAGATCAAGCATAAGAAATCCACTCAATATAAATTTCAAGGCAACGGATAAGCTGAGGTGTCAAATAAAACCATTCTAGCCATCTTAAAGAAGATTTTTAATGATGTTGGTCATAATTGGCACTTGTAACTCTTTCCTTCCCTTCGGGCTTATAGAACCAATCATCACACCCCAAATAGAACTACTCCATACTCCCTTTTTTTGGCACTAAAGCTATTATCCTAGTCGAGATTGAGATCCCATCATTATGAATATCACTGGAGCACATTGAAGATAATGAAGACTATAAAACCTCATGACTGCATGAACTAGAGCTTCTTGATGGTAAGCATTTGGTTGCCCTATAAAAATTGTAGGCCTATCAAAATAGATTAGAAATAAGCTACAATAAATGCATTCTCCCTCAACAATTTGATATTGGTGACTTAGTTTTGAAAGAGAACCAGAAGACTATGAATGTTGAACCCAAAAATAAAGGTAAGTTTTAGCCTAACTGGTTAGGACCATATATTGTCGCAACAAACTATGGATCAGGAGCATATCAATTGGATAAACCTAATGGTGAAGAAATTTTATATCCCATGAACATCATACAACTTAAGAGGTTTTACACATGAACAGATTTGAACCATTGTCTACAAGACCCCTGACTTGGGGGCAACTTATGCTATCATAATTTTATCCCACCCTTTTATCTTACCTTAAACATATTTTATACTACCCTAGTCAACTATTCATGATTCTAGATATTAAAGACTTTGAATCATTAGCATTTTGAACATATTATTCATCCCATTCTAGATTGCTCTCTTTGAGAAGCATATTCTTTGTTATGTCTAAGGCATGTTATAATCTTGAACACTTTTTATCCCTTGACCAATTATGATCTCGATTATGTCTCATGAACATTATGAACATCCTCAGTAGCATTTATATAAAGCAGTTCAACCAAGATAGTATTGTGCAACTTCAGATAAGTGAATAGAAGCATCTTCGTAGTTACATACCTTTGCTACACTATTATAGATAGGTGAATGTTGATAGTTATTTTTTACTTCAAGTTGCACATTAATCTATTTCACATTTTTTCTCTTTATTGTTTTATCAATATCCTTGCTCTTACTGATTTACAAGCATGGGTCATTGTAGCCAACCTAGCCATCTTATTAGAACCTCTACTCTCAAGACGTACATCTCCTTGACTAGATAGTCCCACCTTGTGCATATTTTATCCCAAAAACACCAAAAACAATAGAAATACTTTAAAAATACCAAAAATACCAAAACATGAACCAAAAAAAATAAAAACATTGTCTCATGTTTCTATACATTTATACACTCCCATTCCACTATTTTACACTCTTTCCATTTTATAATCATAAAACACCAGTTCATTTCATCATATCCTATGCACTTACTATTTTGCAAGATCATTCTTTCTCATCTCATCATCTTCTTGTTTGCCCAGCCATTCTTGTTGTTTTTTGTATCTTCCATTTATTATATAAATCATGCTAGTCTGATCATCATTTTACTTTTATCCCATTTCTTGGGAGAACTACATTTGGCTTGAAGCTCATGTTGGAACATGCATCCATGGAATTATGTAGGCATCATCCACTTGTCTGATACATCTAGATTCAGATCAGCCAACCCCTTCCTTTTATTCTCTTCCCCTATTTATTTTGTCATTGTTCCTCTTTAATTAGGGAACAATTGTCATTGTTATTTGTCATGATGTGGTGGAAAGTAACACCTCTACCGCACATGCATGAATATTTGTATTTAAACCAAACTAGCTTGGTTTTTGTTTGTGTGTGTTTATTTGAGTTTTATTGGTGTTTTGTTATGTTTTATTGGTGTTTTGTTGTGATTTCACACCTCTCCTTTTATTTCTTCTCCTTTTCTCTTTTTATTACTTCTTGTCTCATCTTGGTCTTATGTTTCCTTGATTAGTTTTTTCTTATCTCTTTTATGTTTCAGAACATCTTGATAATTCACATGGCTCTCAATTATTTATATCTTGATCCTATGTTATTACATTGTTCTTGGACCATTTTTTTAAATTTAATTATTTTTGGTGTCTTGTTTTTTTGTTTGATTTTACTTCTTTGTGCTCAAGAATGCCTTGATGGTCCACATGGATCTTGATTATTTATATCTTGGTCTCATGTCATTAAGAAGTTCTTAACATTTATTTTTAAACATTTTGTTCCTACTTAAGATCATATCTTTATTTTAAAATAGGTTTATTTATGTTTATTTATTTATTTATTTTTGCTTTTTTGTTTAAATGTAAATCACTGTAACTCTGATTTGGTCATTGTTTCACCATTATCCTTAGTTATAGGTATTCACATTTGAATTGGCTCAACACAATTGAAATATTATGTCATAATAAGTTACTCATACTTATGATGCCTAATTTATTTTTCTATAGCAATAACTTTATGCTCAAGTCTCAAAGTCTTAACGTCAACATCAGCTTCAATGAATGATTCTCAAGAACACTTTACAAAACCTAGGCTCGTGATATGGAATTAGGCTTCTAGGTAGCATGCATTTTAGGCTTCTTTATATATGCTTAGATGTGCATCTCTTTGTATACATTGTGAGTTTAATCAATTATTGGTCATTTTTCATCATTCCATTCTCTCGCAAACTTGGGTGAACTACATTGGCCTAAAGTTCATGTTGGAACATGAGTCCATGTAACTATGTAGGCAGTGCTCAATTTCTATTAAGGTCAGCTCGACTATTCTATTCTTCTTTTCATCTCTCTACAGACACTACATAAGTCAACATTGAGAATCTAGATGACTGAAAATGGATCAAATTAGGTGCATCTCTCACTAGGGAGGAATGTGAAGTATTTACAACCCTATTGAGGGACTTTGTTGATATATTTGCATGTGCCTACTTTGACATGCCCGATTTGGACCCCACCATGGTTGTAAACAACCTTGTGATACATCCTGATGCCAAACCTATAAAATAAAAATTACTCAAGATGTATCCTCACATTATTATGTTAATGAATAAAGAGTTGGAAAAACTCTTGGAAGTAAGATGTATTCAGTCAATTGACTATTCTGAATGGATCTCTAATGTTGTGCTAGTCAACAAAAATCTAGGAATTAGAATTTGCACTAATTTTAGAGACATAAATAAGGCATTCCACAAGGATGACTTCCCACTACCAAAAATTAACATGATCATTTACTTCACAATGGGTTATGAGATTCTTTCAATGATGGATGGATTTTTAGGGTATAACAAGATTTGGATTGTGTCAGAAGACCAACATAAAATAGCATTAACCACTTTATGGGGAACCTTATATTATCAATTTATGCCATTTGATATCAAAAATGTTGGGGACACCTAAAAAATATCCATGATAGTCATATTTCAAAATATGATTCATGATATTGTTGAAGACTATGTCAATAACATGTTAGGTAAATCAAAGACTAGGGCCGATCATCTAGTAGCACTGTAAAATATATTTGAGTGATTGCATAAATACAAAGTTAGGATCAGACCTAAGAAGTGTGTCTTTTGATTTAATTATAGTGAATTTATTGGATTCATTGTGTCTCATTGAGGCATTTAAATTGACCCAACCAAAGTACAAGCCATAATAAAGATGCCACCACAAACCAATTTGAAGCAACTCCATAGTTTACATGGAAAAACATAATCTATTAAATGCTTCACATATCAATTGGTATAAAAGTGCCACCCATTTACAAATATACTAAAGAAGGGTTTGATATTTCATTAGGATGATGAATTCCATAAAGCTTTCCAACAACTAAAGGACTATATAGAAAATTTGCCTATTTTATTGCCCCTAATGCCTAGAAAATCATTCTTACTATACCTATCTACCATAGATAAATTCTTGGAGGAAATTATAAAACAACATGATTATAATGTAAAGGAGTATGAGATGTACTATCTAAGTCATACACTGATAATGTACGAGAATAATTATATGCCCATTGAAAGAGCCTATTTAGCTATGGTCTTCGTAGCTCATAAACTATGACATTACATGTTAAACAACAAGACCATATTTATTTTGAAATTAGATCCAATCAAGTATCTACTATCTAAAACAACTTTACAAGGATTCATGGAAAAATGGATCATACTCCTTAGTGATTTTTAGATATAATATGTCAACCATAAATCTATCAAGGAATAGGTCCTTGCCAATAAACTTATTGAAGCACCCCTTATAGATATAGAATAGTTAACATTTCAATTCCTAGATGATTCCATTATGACCATGATTTAAACACATCTTGAGTAACAAAACTAGAACCTATGTTTTTTGGGATCATTCATAGCATATGGATTGGGGGTAGGACTTTTGTTTATTACACCTCAGGGGGATATAATACCTAAATCATTCTAGATCAATTTTCCTTGTACCAACAACATGGTTAAATATGAAGCACTTATTTTAGGGATTTTATAGGTAGAAAAATGGAACATACAATATCTAAACATGTATGGTAATTCTTAGTTAATAATCAATCAAGTTATAGACCATTTTAAAACAAAATATGATAAGTCAATACCATACAAGGCCATGGTCAACACATTCAAATAATAAATTGATGATGTATAGTTTGAACATGTACCAAGGTACATTAATAGAATAATGGATGTTATGGCCACCATTGGTTCCTTGATTTGACATACAACATGGCTAAAGAATACTAGTTCCTCATTAAAAATCTATTAGTGCTAGTTCATGAACCATCAACCATCATAATGATCTATGATATTAATAGTCCTAGGTCCATTTCGTATTTATACCTTTACACCTATCTTCATGAACAAATAATTCCAATAGAAAAACAATCCAAAGACTTTATCCACCATGCTTCACATTATACTTTACTCAGGTCAGCCCTTTACTGCCACAAGTTTGATGAAACTTTGCTTCGTTATATAAATTCAATAGAATCTACATTAATATTATGGAAAATTCATGGAGTATGTGGATCCCACACAAGTAAGGCCATACAATCCAAAAATATCATGGGTATTGGGTACTATTGGACAATAATAGATGTAAATGCAACTGAATATGTGAAAAACTATGATAAATATCAAAGGCATGCTAATCTAATTCACGCCCTGGCCAAGACTCTAAAACCAATGATTACACCATGGTCATTTTATACATGGGGACTCAAAATCATTAAGAAGATAAACCCCACCTCATCTAATGCCCATAAACATATCCTTACCACCACCAAATATTTCACTAAGTGGGTTGAATTTATACCCCTCACTTACATGACTGAAAATAAAATTATTAAATTCATTCTTTAACCATCTCATTTTCCTCTATGATACCCCCTCTAACATTATATCTGACAATGGTAGATAATTCAAAAATAAATATGTTAAATTGTTATGTGTCGAGTACATAATTACTTAACATTTTTCAATGGTATATTACCTACAAGGTAATGGCCAGGTAGAAGCATCTACCAAAACCATTGCCAGCATCCTTATAAATATTGTCAATGATGATAGCCATGATTGACACCTCCAATTAATATTTTTTTTCTGGGAATACCACACCAATCATCATACTCTAACAAGAGCCACTCTATATTCACTTGTTTATGGCATGAGGCCATTCTTACCATTGAGGTTGAATGACCTTCTCTACACATCTCTTTGAATCATGTCCCAGATGATAAATAATATTGAGTAACTCACCTACAATATATAGAGTTACTTGATGAAAAATGCATGTATGCAATTAATAATCTTCAAGCATACTAAAACCAACTCTGTGGCCACTACAATTAGCATGTTAAACATAGATAATTTAATCTTGGTTATCTTGTTCTTATAAAAAACTAATAGAATACCATGGCCAAGAAGAAACACAAAGGAAAGTTCAAACCTAACTAGATAGGCCCTTCATCATTGTTTCCAACTATGGCAATGGGGTATTTAGGCTCACTACACAAGACAAGGATGAACTTGAAGAGTTTATGAACATCATACACCTCAAGCATTACTTCACTTAAGAAACCTAGTGTATTGTATATGAGGCCCATTTTAGTTGAACCATAATATTGACTTTATTACTTGTAACATATCATTTTATCAATTTATGATTCCACCATTCCATTATACCATACCTTTCCTATCGACCAAGTTATTTTTACCCTCCATACTCAACTCATTAACCTTAGTTCCATTCTATTAGATCCATGACCACTTTCAGCATGAAGATTCAAATAAAATTTGAGCATTTGTTTAAAAATTATAGATGGATGATATATTTTGGAGTAGTATGATAGTGGTTTGGTAGTTGCATCCTTCTTTTCTTGTTCTATTTTATATTAAATTTGTCTGATTATAACCACCTTTGTACAAATTAATGTTTCACTATCATGCTACTAATTATAATTGCCTATGGGAAAATTAGTATCATTGACCTATGTTTTTATTTCATAATTATAACTACCTATGGGAAAACTAGGGGAAACACTTTTTTATCATTCCTTTAAGTACCACCTTGCCATTCTTATGTTGTATTATGTCATTTGCCAACTTTTCCTATTTTATTTGAATTGGTTACTGCACTAGTCAGATTTATCCACTATAAGGGTGGAACTACAATGACTTGAGGTCCTATCTTAGGAATATATAGATAGTGATTAATTCATGTTGAGATCAAATCAGTCATGCTTTGCCATTCTCTCAACATTTTGTGAGTAGTTCTTTAAGATTTAATGCTCTCATCATTTTGTGATCAACCTAAGACATGCTCTTGCCATTTTTCAATAAATTTAAGTTAAACTCTCTCTTTATTTTTTGATCTTAGAACATTTCATCTCTCACCATTATTGATCAAATTGAGATGCTTAAAAAATTCCAAAAATATTTTTAAAACCATTTTAGAAAATAAAAAACATTGACTATTTCTTTGCCTTAAGGATTATGGGATCCATAGCTACTTCACAAGAAACCACTTGTCATTTAGTTTCCCCATCCTTATTAGCCTAACATATCATGATCTTATTGTTTTGTGATTTTATTCCCATATTCCTCTATCACATCTATCATATTTTTCTTCTCATCATTTTCTTCTATCCCATTTCCCAGGAGAACTATATTTGGCCTAAAATTTTATTGGATATTTTCTACATAGAACTATGTAGGTAGCATCCACTTTCCTAGTTCATATAGAGCCAGTTCAACCATCCCCTTCTTTTATTCTATTCCCCTTATTCCATTTGGATATTTTATTCTTTTTTGTTTGTTTCATTGTCTCTTATCATCTAGGGTCAATGTTCATCATCTTGTTTATGTCAAGCTATTTGTACTAACATTGTTTTTATCCATTATTTGTTTGATGTTTCTCTTTGTTTTATTTTTTTGTTTGTTTGTTTTATTTTTATTTCCTTTGTTTATTTTTTTGATTTATTATTGTGCCTTGATTCAATATATATGAATTAATTAGGTAATTCCTTGTGCAATATTCTTGAATCCATCCATATTCATACATCAACATTGTCATTGTGGTTTTTATCAATACTGCATTGATTTTCATTGAATATTAGATTGAGTGTTAGTATTTATGCATATTTTGGATAAGTTATCATGGCATTATATCATGATTCCTACCATCATGTGCTATATAAAAAATAATCTTTGAGAGTCTACACAACAATGCAACATCAATATATCTCCTTGGCATCAAATAATTCCCAATATAATCCAAATCATATCCCATATAGAGTAATTAAATCACAAAATAATTTTAACCCTTACCAGTTTAGATGAGCATCTCCCTACTCACATGTTTCCCAAATTCATCTTTCTCCTTTGTACTAATTTTACATTATACTCCACATCATGTTTTCCACTATCAGGGTACAATGCTTATAACTGCATCTAGGTAAACCATTATATACCATCCCACTTGCATTACTAATGAATATAACCACATTTGGGAAAATAATTGTGTTTTCATCTATTTTAAGGTTATTTATTATAACTACATTTTTGTAAAATAATTCTCTTGTTACCTTAAGCCTTTTTCAATGATTATATCCTCTTTCAGGCAAATCATTACCTTTTTTATCCCACCTATGCTGATGATTATAACTGCCTATGAGCAAATCATCTTGTTTGTTTCCCCTAACTCGGGTAGCTCCATATGCCATTTATTATAACCCACTTATGTCCAAATTATTCCTTTTCACCCCATTTCATCTTTTTATTCCAAATTTTTCTCCTTTCAAGGGTTCAATTATCAACCCCTTTACCAACTGCTCCCTTGAGAGGGCACTTACAGTTCATCCATTACCATTGAAGTTGTAGGCATATAGTATATTTTCATTATTTAATAATATTTTATTTTAATTATAGCTTAAAAAACCTTCCCAAATAGGGGAAAATTATAGACACCTAAAATTGGCCATCAATGGCCTTTGACTGGACTTCAGACTAATTCCTACTAGCCATTACAAATTAAGCCTAAGAATCACTAAACATCCCAAATTTGCTTATAAATCATTCATAAAGGCTTATAATCACATTGAGACATCCATAATTTGGGTATCCTACCATATTAAATAATAAAGTCTCATATATTCATCCCTAATCACCTTACGACATCACAACAATCAATTTGGCCTATGGACCTATTAAGTGGGGCACATGAACAAATATCAAATCTTAAAATAACTAAATGGTTAATCAAAATTAATTAAAAATATAAACCAAATTAAATTTATAGTTGAATTATCCATGCGAAATTAATTAATTACTAAAAAAGGAAATTTAAAAATATGAAATATCCTAGTTTTTCATGATTACGATTGTGAGTTGTCAAGCCTTTGAAAAATATCTCACAATTTATCTTTCTGAAGACCCATGCCTATTCATTAAAAATAATGAATAATTTAAAAATATTAAATCTATTTGGGTTAAATTGACTCACTTAGGTTAGTTTTGAACCCATTCAATGTTTAAACTACACTTTAACTCACCTTGAGTTGGGGTTAGTTCATAAGCGTATAAATACAACCCATTGCCTATTAAAAAAGGAGCTTGGAAATTATAAGGTTATAATGTGGGTTTTATAGAATTATTTATATAAAATAGTGTTATAATTCTAAAATATTAAGCCAATCCATATTAATCAAGCATAAACCAACACAAAAGATAATGGTACCAAGGAGAGAAGGAGAAGAAAACACTATTTCCAAAGACTCTTTGAGCATAAACCGATCAAGCCACACAATGAATCATTTGGAGAATTTAAGTATGGTAAGATATTAATTTTATTTTTTATTTTATTTTTGTTTTAAATTATTTTATTACATTAATCTCCACATAGGATCTAGGCAAGTAAGTGTTAGCATGTTAGTGTGTTTTTATTCAAGTTTTGTTACTTGTTTTAACACTTGATCTAACCTTCCTTCTTAGATTCCTTGATCACATTGATAATCCATGAGATACCTAAAAAAACTTATAAAACTATGATAATATGGTATTAATAACTATAAAAACACCTTATGCCATAGCATAATCCATTTTGATCAAAGAAAACGTACAATTGTGTCATAATAATTGACGAAATCACTCTATCATTGAAGTACGTAGAATGGATCTTTAGAATTGGGTTAAAAAGATATTATAAAGAATAAAATTTGGAATATTATGACTTGGGAAGGTGTAACAAGTGTTAAACCTCCCCCTCTAATAGATGGAATCTTCCCAAACAATTATTTATCTTCCTTTATGCTCAAAATATTACAAAAGTATGGATGTCTGACACTTCTACATAGTGTTGTTACAAATAAATTCCATGGGTGGAATCATATATGAGTTTAATTGAAATTATATGTGATTTTTAATAAATTATAAGGTGTTAGGATACTAAAACATTAATTTTTTTAAAACTAGGTCTGCTTAAGGTTTTAGAGAGGTTTTGGGTGTCCAGTACTCTTAGCAATGATTCATAGAGTATGGAACCATAAAAATAGAATAATACCATATATTTTAGGTATATGGACCCATATAAATTTCTTGACAAGATATATATACCATGAAAAGAGTGGGATAATATATGGTCATAGAGAAGTGAGCTTGGCTTTTTCTACAAGTAGTTTGAATAGGCTAGCCTTCTTAACCTTTGTTCATAAAGGTGTGCCCCTTATTCCCACTAAATCATCCATGCATATCAATTTAATAGTTTTCTTAAATCCCCACTAAGATAATTTAACATTACCCCTTCTATGGTGAAATATATGAGCATCCAAAGTGATGGCCTCGAATGACCGTCTGGACTGTGTTATCTTAAATTAGTCTTCCAAGAGAAAATTGAAATTTTTTATTCATTGAATTTCTTAAAAAAACATTGCATATGACCTTTAAAATTATAATTTACTTTCTCATGATGTACATTTTATAATATTTATATGAATCTATCTCTATGGTGATGTAGGTTTGCTAGGTCTCAAAACTGGTTTGTAGGCTAAATACGCCTAAACTATGTTTGAATGTCTAGATGGATTGTAGGTCACTCAAGGGATAAAAATAATAATTATAAATTTTCTCAACCTATATATAATATTATTAAACTCTCTACAATGATCAAATCCTGGCCCTGCTCCTTTTATGCACTTCTCAACTTAGCTTAAGGTTTGTATGCATGCAAAACTAGGAAACCCTAAGATTTGGGTTTTAGTGTCTTATACCTATAATAAGGTTATTATCACCATGAAAAATTTCTATAACTCTATAATTTATATTAAATTCCCATTAGGTACCCTAATATCTTCAAAATCACTCAATCATATATGGATGCCATTAACCTCATAATGCACAAGCATGTCTTTCTCAGGTCCTTGAATTGAAACCTTGACTATTTTATACCTAAAAGAGCATGTGAAGACACATAAAATTAAATTTTATTATTATATAAACTCTTAAGAGTTCCAAACTCCTTGTCATGGCTCTAAACCTTCAAATGGTGCACCTAGTCTCATCATAGGATGCTAGGAAACTAGGGTCTATCTGAGACACAATAGTGAATATTCTCACTAATTATCTATCCCTTAAGATATAATGAATATTTAAAAATTAATAATGGTCATATAAACCAATTTTAATTTATTTAATATACCTATAAAGGCTTCAAAGTCATAAACTTCTCCAAAACCATCTATATACAGTTGACTGTGTCTATATGCATGTAAGTGTTGATCTTAGGGGTTTTCCTCACAATGAGTCCTTATAAGTTGATGTAGGTGTCTTGATAGTTGAAATACATTGTCTTATGTCACATTTATACTACTTTGTTTCAATCTAAAATTCTAAAAGATCATTTTTGCTTCATAATATCTTGGATTGTGCTTGTACTTTTATAGATGGTTGTAGGTGTACAAAGGTCCAAAGTAAGGTCTAGGTTTTCACCATGTATTGAGATTTAATCCTTTCACATTGACATCCTTAACATTCCATACACTAAATTTAGGTTTAAAATACCTTAATATCCATCTAAACCTTACTCTACTTTTTAAATTGAGTTTTCCACACTCATCACTTAGAATACTATTGCCTTCTTTAATTCATCTGTTAGAGTCTAAGTCTTTTATTTAGATTAACACATGATAGGGTTTTATCCATTTAAAATATTTAAAATAGTATCATTCCTCCAGTTATTATTTTATTCACTCTCAAGGTCTGTCTCTACATCTATTACATAGTTAGCAAAAACCAAGTACTAGTCTGGATATAGATGTTGTATAGGCAACTATATGGATTGAGTAACCTGTGGAGAACCTGTGGATTGATGGTATTTAATGAGCATATATAATTAATATATGGTTTTATGTTTTGATTCCATATCCTATTTTCCTTTTCATTTGTTTGGTAATATCCATTTCAATCATCACATTCCAAAGAACCATCTATATGTGACTATTGTATTCAATGTTGTAGGTGTTACTTTTAATTTCTCAGATGGAGTGATCATTGATATCTACCCTCCTCCTTAGTATTCACCTTGAACATTATTAGATGAAAATTATCTCTTAGTCTAGGAAATATAGATATGTCAATATGCACAAACATCAATATATGTATTTATTTGTCTATAAGAACAATTACATGGGTCTGAGAGATGAGGTTTATATGAGAGGAGAGTGGTCAGAGCCATTTGAAACCTCTCATGACCTTATCTCACATTATATTCTATCTCTTTGGGGTGTTTAGTTTCTTAACCACACCATTCCTTATATGACCATGATTGATTCACACATAATGCTATTTGAAACTCTACTACAATAAGCCAAATGACTAGTTATAGGTGTTTATTAGCTTTCCCAGTAGGGTGTATGACCCATATAGACCTATCTTTTATCAACCTTATTGTTCTTGAAGGTTATAATGGGTCTTATATGCCTATCTCTCATACTTAAAACTTAGGAGGGAGGATGGATGGGTGAATGAGAATGATTGTGGGGTGATGTGAAGAGTAGACATGGAAAACAAGTTTGGAATATAGTGCAATGGCAGTGAAACTACATGAAATGGTAGAGGACAAAAGATGACATGTAATGGAGCATGAAAAACATTATATGACAATCATAAAGTCACATTAAATACATTATGACATATAAATATGTAAAAATATCATTTTGGAGGCAATTAAAGGACATATATAGTCAAAATATGGAACCTAGGAGTCTATAAAAAACCTTAATCTCTACTAAAAACCTTAACTTTTGCGAAGACTGATGGAGTGAGCTTTGGAGACAAGATAAGTGGTTTCTAGGACTATTGAATATAACATGGGGTTGAGAGGGCTATTTAAAGTAGTATGATGATGGAATACCATGACTTCAACACATCATTCCATGTTCTTAGTTGCATTTGAAAGCTCTGAAGGTAATTTTGAACCACATACAATGCTGATAAATAGTGAACCACAGATACATATATGAGATCCTTCCTTAAAGGTAATTTTGAGATTATATTATAGGAGGATATTAGACCTTAAATTAATTAAATAATCATGGTGAATCTTGGATCACTCAATAGATATTTCAACATATTCAAATCTTTTTGGAGAAAGCCTTCAACACTCTGTCACTATCCAAACCTTCCTTCAAATTGTAGACTATGTTAACTTTGATTTTTTATAGTGTAATGATCTCACACATGTGATTAAAACACAAAAAAAATTAGGATATAATCCTTGAATACCTAAGTAAACATAATCACTCATTTGTTTGACTATACAAACCATAAAATCATGAAAGCTATTCTATTTGATTTTGTCTATGTAGAAGAGGATAATGACTGGATCACTCAACTTATTAACATTTTTTCATAGATATTATAGGAATAAACATTAAAATAATTCCCATTATTTTAAGGTTAAGGTACCCCCTTACTCTTCCCAAAATACTAGCTCATGATCTTCTCTCTCATGCCCATACTATGCATAAACCTAAAGGGTTATTTGAGCTTACAAAGAGGTAGATGAAGTGAAGAACTAGCGAAAAGGTGTAAATGGGTATCAAAATGGGATTTTAGTGACATTAAATTCATAAGGGTGGAAATATCACTATACTAATACCTCTTAAATACCCCCTTTAATTTGATTTATCAAAACATTTCCCCATCCTAAGGTTTTATAAATCAAATAGGCTTATATGAAGTGGATTGAGGGGTGTTCGATGGTTTAAGAGGGGTGATGGAGGTGATAAGTGGATTATATGAGTATTTAATGGTCAAATTACTTGAACACACTATTTATATTAATTTTATTTCCCCAAAAAAAATTAAAACATCTTTACTAGACTTCCAAGATGCCTTAAACTCCTCAAATAGGGCTAAAACCACTCGTTTGGACTTTTAGGACCTTTTGATAGTCATCTCTCTCATTATAAGATCACTTTGATCACAATCACCTCAATATAAGAATCAATAAATTTATGACATAAATATTCAATCATAAAATAATGGCACATCATGACACATCCCATCAGGACTCGAAAACTCTCAAAATAGGACCAACAAGGGCATGATCCTATAAGATATCATCATGAATAGGCTAAAATGGTTGTCACTAAAATTTTTTTGATGTTAGGGGTTTACATTTGGCTTGTGTGGCCAAAATTTAAATAACAATGAACATCACAAAGCTATATATGAGCTCTATTTCACCTTCACTTGAGCATGAACACCATGAGAATATTGAGATTGTTCTTATTAGACATGTTTCTTCAAACACACTATTAGATGTTTTGTTGAATGCTCCATTTGTGTACTTTGTAATTATTATATAATTTTGTTCCATTTATTTTCATATGGGGTGTTCATATCAGTTTTACAAATTTGTAAGTGTTAATTAAGAGACACTATAGACATACCTCATCCACTTTTTAGCTTCCTAGTTTTCACTTCACTCCTACCATTTTTATATAATGTTTTGATTGAGATCTATTTTTTATGGTTATATTAGGAGAATATTTCATGTTATGGATTTCACTGATAGGTTGGCATAACTCTAGTGTCTCTAGTGTACATTTGAATTCATTTTTTGGTGGGTTGGTTTTTTGGGTGAATTATTATATCACATTGGGTTATAAAATGTGATGGGATTTTTTTTTCTTTACCCTTCTGCACCTTCATGCATGAGTGTTATATTTTATGAGCATTTTATTCTTTAATTTTTATCCCATTACCACTAGGGACATGTTTTTAGAGATATTTTGTATTTATATATTTTATGTTGAGAATCTCCTTTAGATTTATTTTGGATCTTTTTATGCTTCTTAATAGTAGCTAGATTTATGAATCCCTATGTCATATTTTTCAATTCTTTTATAGAGAGATTGGACCATTTATACATATACTTTGGCATCATTCAACCCATGCAAACATTATTAGGGGGACATAATGGATGGGTATACACATACTATTTTAGGTGTTATGTTCCTTTCTATCCCTTGGTGCACCACATATTATATTTTATGAAGATGATTTTCTTTATATAAATTTTATGAGTTGTGGATTTGAACCTTAAAGTGTTTGTTGTTTAGCATATGGTTATGTACATGCAAGTTGGGTAACAATTCCATGGATGTACCTTATAATGCATACACATTATTATTATAACATGTACTCATTATAACAATAACATGTACACATTATTAAAATAAATAGGAATTCATACATTTTATAGGAACGTGTACGCATTCATATATGTTTTACTAATGCGTACACATTGGTAAAACTATAAAACAAAAAAAACCCCTCATCCCAATATATTCGTGTTTTCCTCATTCTCATTCACATTTTGTCTACAAGATCACATTTTGGATACAAATTCATTTTTTGGCTTGAAAGATTCATGTTTTACCCTCCATTCACCAAATTGATGATGCCACCATGAAGAAGAGGTATGTTTTTTTTATAGATTAAATCAATTTTTTTTATTTTTTTGAATTTTTTTAATGTGAATTGTAAATTTGTTTTTTTAATTTTCTACAATAGGTTGGCATGCTCCACATAAGCCTCCACCTAATCCTCCACCTAACCTTCCACCCAACCCTCCTAACCCTCCACCTAACCCTCCTATAGTTCCCCTAGATTCCCTAGGCAGCCAGGAGGAATTAGTTACTCACATAGTGGAGAACAAAATTGAAATTGAGAAAATAATTAGGAGAATGAGGGAGTCTACTTTCACAAACACCCACCACACTTATTTATCCAGTAATTTAGAGTTGGCATTAGGTCAAGATGACTCGATAATGATTCAAATTGATAGATGAAGGTCATACAAGGATAGTTGTATGGCTTACTATGCTAAAAAATTATCATCATTTGAGGTGAATAAAAAATATATATTTATCAACCCAACCACCAATGCCCCATTTTTAATAACAACCAAAAGTTTCCCAATCCACCAATGCCAACATAATTTGATCAAGGCCAATTTTTTGGAGTAATGGTGGATGGTGTTTGACTATCCCCCTTGTAATAACCATGAGTTCTATTTGTACTTTTTGAGGAAATTATATTGTGAGTTTTTCCTAAATGAAATTCTAAACTACTTTGACTATGGTGAGTTTCAAGGCTAAGGGAAAAGCTCCACATAGGATTGACCAGGTGCATGTCATGAACCTGATAAGCCTGTAAGGATTCCAAGCCAAAATCTACTTCATCTAGAGATTCCTTTTGTGGTTATAGAGGTTGTGGAGATAGACATTTTTCATGAATTTAGTGCACTTAATGATACTCTCGTTCATCATATGAGTAGACTTTCAAAGAAAGTTGCTCACAATACTATAGCTAATGGTCATACCTAACCCCACCAATGTATATGTTGTGGTGCTATATGAATTAGAGTTTCAGATGATGATGTTGGTGCTTTAGGGGCCTTGGAGGATGTGGTCTTAACTGATGATTTATTGGCACACACATTTGGTTCAGATATATTAGGAGTCTCTACACACATGCATGTATCTTTTATATAAATTTAATGTAAAATTTTGAAGTTATATTTGCAATTTTAAAAGGTAATAAATAATTTACAAGTTTTTTTTTTTTTTTCACTTTAACCGGGAGGAAACCATTGTCGAAAAACCCCAAGGTACCTGCCCGGTAAACTTTTTAACGTGACCGGCGATGAGGAGTGAGCAGCAAGCCATCTAGTACCACGAGAGCAGGGGGTCTTGAACACGTGACTGACAGAGCAAGACGGAAATATCTAACCAAATGAGCTATCACCCCTGCCCCAATAATTTACAAGTTTAAATAGAATAATATATATGTATTTGTTTTGTTCCAAGAGGAGATGTTACCGTTGACATCACAACTAGGTAGTGGGCCAACCCAGGCTACCACATCTATCTGTGTTAGTATGACACCATATACATTTATAAAGGTAAAATCTCAAGTGATCTTACATATTCTAGATGTAAATTCATACACCTTAATTGCATCCTTGGTAGATTTTGTGCAATAATTTATGTAGCTTACCTAATATAATTTTTTTAGGCTTTTTATTGTTTAATTTATTAACATGGATTGGCATAACTTATTAGAAACTCATCATCAATCTCAACTATGTCTTCAATAACCAAAATAGTGAGTTGAACATTTGTTTGATATTCCATTATATGTAGTTTCCATAACGGGCCAATCCCAATTATTAGGATTGGATATACATATACATATAAAATTCATTTGATAAAAGTTGTTTGGTATAATATATTTCTATCAATTTTCCAATCGATCCTAGCATGTCTTCATCAATATACACACCACTCCTTTCTTTTAAAGACTAGCCTCATGTCTAAGCACTTGATTATTTGTTATCATAATAACATATATATGTTCAATCTCTATGATCAATATCCAAAATGGTCATAACTAGTATTTCAATTCCCATCTTGATTCCATCTGAGCATAATAATTTCATCTTTATGGAGTTATAAATTTATATGGCATAGCCTCTTGATCCCATTGTACATAGTCAATTCCATTGGTTTATTGGGAGAGTTTCCATTAGATCCCATTGGTTTTGTTTTAGATTTTTAACTATAAATTATAGCCTATATGTGTATGGCATAGGCCTTGTGACCATATACAAATAGGGGACCTCAACCTCATATAGATAGATGGGGTTGAGTGGTTTATTACCACCACCTACTTAGTGGGGCCAAATAAATACTATATCTAGTTGGGGGAGAGATTCTATAAATATCCATTGATGTAGAGCTATATCAGTTTCTATACCAAACTCTGCCTATATCCCTTCCTTTCAATCTTCTCCTTCAGCCATTCATAACTCATTCCTTTAGTCCTTTGGGTAATAAAATAACAATGATAATATTAGTAAAATAAATCTTTATATCTTCTTATCACTCTCTCTCTACATCCTTGGTCATGTCACTAACTCAAACTATCTATCTACTTACCCCTCACATACACCTTTATATATTTACCTTCTACTAGCCTTGTTTTGGGTAAAGCTACTTATTATGATCATCTAATAGATTTTCACCAAAAACTAATTACATATTTAAGGACCCATTTTTCCCATAAAAGTCCCACATTAACCCTCTAACACAAATCTCAATAAAAATTGTACCTTCTTCTTTATGCCTCTCACCAATTAGCCCTCAATTTATGTAAAGCTCCTTAGTATGAAACATGTAAATACTTTATCTATAATCTATTGACATTTTTAGATACCCATTTGTCTCTTTCAGCTAAATCAATCATTTTTTGACCCCTTTCTTTGGACAAATTCTCTTATTTATATAACACCCCTTCTCCCTTAACCTTTCTCTGGGATTAACACTAGATCACAACCTCATTTACATACTTTTCCATACCTAACAAGCCTAAAAGCATGCCCATTAGTGAGAAGACATTTAATAATTTAATATTAAAAGTTTTACGAATTTTACAATGGTCAAATCTCATTTTATACACTAAACCCTAGAATAAGGGTTTCTAGGTCATTACTAGGGTTGAGAGCACACTAAAGGGGATAAATTTTATCTTAGTGGGTTTCAAAACCCCAAAAAAATTCATTGGGTCTATACTAACCCTATACAACTTTCTCATTTAGATAGCAAGTTATGTAATCCCATAGTCAATTGTAAACGTAAAACTCTTAGTTTACAACCCTACTTATACACATAAGAAAATAGGGTACATGGTTACATTGCCTTTCCTTCAACTCAAAATATATTCAAAACGTAATATGGGATTCTATAAACTTCCATTTACTATATTTTACCCCTTAAAATCTCAATGGAATCCCAAATTATTTTCAACATAATATAACTTAGTCTTTTGACTTCATGTTGCCCTTTAGCAAACAAGGTACTCAGGGATTGTTTCCTCTTTCAATGTCAAAGCACTATAAACCTATATCAAGATGATCTCCCCATTTCTATGATCATTCAACATCCTTCTTTAAACTCATTATAATCCATAACAAGTTACAAGACTAAACACAAGTCACATAATTTCTTAGTTTACAACCTTTATGTTTTCCAAGAACAAAGACTGTGGACAAATAAGATTTTACCACTTCTTGACCAATTAGATTCCTAAAAAGATTATTCTTAACACTCTTATGCATTTTCCTTAGTTAACCTTCCATAGAAATTTATACCAAAATAATAAAATTCTTGGACTATAGTTGAATCTTGTAAAGTATGCAAGACTAAGTTTGTTAGCAAATTGTTTAATCAATGAATTGCCCAAGTTATTAATTATTAGGTTGTTTGTTCAGATAATGATGAGGGTGGACACTCCATCATTAAAAGTCAAGATAGAGACTTAGGTATTGCTTTTAGAATGTCATATTCATAGGTACTCATCGAGGTATGTATATTCACTTGTAATTTTGAATTATAATTTAGTACTTTTGTTTTAATAATTTTACTATATACTTTGACAAATATAACTTATATGCACAAATTTATTATGTATGTAGGGATGTCATATGACATATAGTAGTCTAATTTATATGACTACTACAATAACTCCTCATGTTTCTTCATCATTTGACATGCCTATTCATAAATTTGAACTTGGCATTGACCTAGTTGAGCGTCAACGACAAATTGAGGAGGACCATGAGATTTCAGTAAGTGCATGTTTGAATTATTATTTTTTATTATAGTTACATGAGTTTATTAACTTGGTTTCATGTATAATTTTTAATTTTAAAATAATTTTTGTATTTGAACAAGTTTAGTTGCAATCGATCTATGAGCATAGTACCCGTAGTTGAACCTTGAAGCAATCTAAGGCATTCAGGATATCTCCATCTACAAGTAGGGCATACTAAAGAGAGTCTTCTTTAAAGAAGGCAAAGAGAGGGAGACTATTTGTTGATTAGTATGTTGTAGATGATGTACTTTTCTATATGTCTATAAGGCAATGTACATATTTTTGGCATTATACATGCATATATGATGTATTCACCTAACATTAGATACTATATTGTTAGACATGATATAATTTTTTGTATGATTATATGGAAATGCATGTATTATTGACATTGTATGCCTATATATGGCATTCTTACATGACATTCTTATTTTTTACATTAATATTTAAGAAAACCAATGAAGTAAATCTTGTTTGAATCACTTGTGTTTAGGGTATTATAAATGATTAGTTTTGAATTATTCTTAAGGATTATAAATTTTTAGAATAAATTATTAGGATAATGTTGTAAATTAGACCCTTATAATAAATTAAGACCCAACTAACATTCACTTTCTATGGTTTCCCATGCTATGATATGGTTTGCTATGATATGGTTTGTTATGATAAAGTTACAAATCATACATTCAATTTATATGGTTTGATTTGAATCTTCTTTCATAAGATAGCTCCTCTTTTGACTCTTTACACTTAATTTAGCTTCTTACACCTTATACTCTTAGTAACACCTCCTTGATGGCATCAATCTCTGTCCATACATCTTTTACCTCATTCCATTCATGTCTCATTCAAATATTTCCTCTCAATCTCTTTGTAGTTTCTTCCTAATCACCTTCTTTGGGTCTTAAGGACCAAATCTTGGTCTATGTTTTAAGAACTCAACCTATTGTCACATATGGTCTTAGATGATCATAACATACTTGGTATAATCCCCTTCAAGTACTCAAACAATAACATGATCTCATTCCACACATTATAAACATAATAATATATCAAGGCTATGTATATGGGAGTAATATCACAAAGTTTCATTAAATTACCATTGTTAAATCTCTTGAAAATGCCCAAAGCTCACTAATCTAGGGTTTTCCATGCCCTACACATACTCTCAAAAGGACCAATTTGACCTTTCAATAGATCTTATTTTGGATGAAAATTGGCACTAAAAACACATACAAAGGGGTGAATAATGTATAGGACTAGGTATTTGACCTTCCATCTGTCCCAGACGATAAACCCACCACCCATTTTGAGCTCAAGAACACCCTTCCCAATATAATAAAGAGGTTGATTTTTAGCCTAAATTCAAGCATGCATTAAAAAAAAATTGTAAGTCATATGAAGGAATCATAAGATCCATAATATGCATGGTAAAGTCATCCAATTTTACTTCGAATATAGTCTAGAGCACCTCTAATAGCAATATGTGCTAGAATTTGTAGTAAAGGGTCCTAAAATGTAAATTTTTGGTAGTGAAGAGACAAATTCTTCACCTCCAACTAAAAACTTTACCTCCAAAATTTATATATTCAAATTACATGTGTTCTAAGAACCTTGAGACCCACTTCCACTGGCAAGTGAATTTTCACTACTATTCCAAAGCACAAAAATACTAACAACAAATGTTGTCAAAGTTGAATCTATGGTCTGAGAACTCAATTTTAGGTGCTTGTTGATTTAAAATTGGCACTAATAACACATCCAAAGGGGATAATAACATCTAGGACTAGGTTTTTAACATCCCATCTGGCCCATATGACAAACCCACCACCCATTCTGGGCTAAAGAATGCCCTTCCCAATACAAGAAAGAGGTTGATTTTTAGCCTAACTTTAGACATACATAAAACCAAAACTATAAATCCTATGGAAGAACCATAAGATCCATCATGTGTATGGTAAAATCCTCTAGTTTTACCCTGAATCTAGTCTAAGTCACCTTTTAAAGCAATCCATGCCAGAAGTTGTAGTAAAGGGTCCTAAAATGAAAACTTTTGGTGGTCAAGAGACAAGTTCTTGACCTCTAAATAGAAACATTGCCTTCAACACTAGTAGGTTTAATACACCACTTTGAGCACATCTATATAGGTAAATTACACATTTTCTAAGAACCTTGACACCCACTTCCACCCACAAGTGAATTTTCACTATTGTTCTAGAGCACAGAAACACTGACAACAAATGTGTTTAGAAGGATATAAGGAGAAATAAACTTGTCATGATCAATTGTTAAAGAGTGAAAAAATGCCACATAATTTTAATAAGCTTGTCTTAGCTTCAATAATATGAATTTTTTTACTAACGGTGCCAACCACATGAAGGTAGAAGCTGATTTGGCACCACTAAGCTACAAAAAAATGTTAATAAGTAATTAAAGATGAAATTTATGTATGTACTACCTACAAAATCAAAAACATTAGGTAAAATTGATTACATATATATTTTACAACTCAAAATACCTATGTATTTCAATATAATTAACCACTTGGATCTTCTCCAATCTTGATAGTATCAAGAATAACTTCATGGTCTGATTGATGAAATTTCCATAGATTCTTGTTTCTTGGCCTCCCATGATATTTTTGGAATTGAATATTCATTACAAAACCCAAATTTGAGTAGTTTAGAATATTCCTATGAGTTTCAAAATTTTCAAACAATCATACATTTGAAATTTCTATAGTATATTGTCAAAGCCAAGTTCTAGTGACTACCATAAACCTAGTGACATAATCATTGTTTTTTCCATCTACAACCGAGGAACTCAATTTTTTCTTTCCATCTACACATCAACATAAGTAGTAATTTGTTCCCTCTTCATTTTAATCATCTGAAATAACTATAAAAACATAGCCTACATAATTATAAAATAATTTTTAATGACATTATGAAGATATATTATGAGAATAAATAGTACATAAAGATTAATTTTCTACATGGTTGTACTAGATTGGATATATGGTCAAAGTCATGTGAGGATGTCATGCTAGTAAGCTAAAAAGCTGGTGGAACCTGATATGTGTTGATTGTAATTATAGGTTTGGAACTCTATCCATTTAGCCACTCTTGTGACTCATACTCATTCCAAACAAATTCCATGCATGTAAAATAAAATCATGACAAATGTCATGTATGAATAGTCCAAGAACTTGTATTTGAACTATGAAATGAGTGGAGCTCACTTAAACCTATTAAAACCATACAATCCTCATAGTTTTATAGGTCTTTTTCTTCCATTAACCAAATATGTCTACAAATATTAAAATTTTCTTGAGCATCATGACATAGGTTCTCATTACACTAGTCAACCATAGTTTTTGCATGAATCAAATTAACAACATTATCATATTTTAACTCCTCTCTTATAATGGATCTTTTTATACATGCTCCAACACCAGCATGCTCCAATTTTCCATGGCCAACATTAGTGAAACTCTAAATATGTTCTATACTAGTGGTAAAATGCATTCGACTCAACCAATAAAAAATCTGTACATTCTTGAATTATGATGTGAAATTTTTTGTCCAAATGTAATGCCATTTAAAATTAATGTTCCTTTGATTCAATTGTCCATAAAACTTATCAAAACAACCTTGCACATACTTTTTACAATGTGATTGGTCATCACTGATATAGAAATGGTACTCCATTAATATTTTTTGATCTTCCTCTATACTATCATGTGCATGTATGAATTTTATATGCATGAATATGTCAATTTATGTTGAGTTGTAATACTATGATTGAATCTCCATTTTTGGTTTGAATGTGTAATTTTATACAAATTCAACAACTAAAACAATAGAATAAAAATATGTCCTTGATTATCTTGAAATTTTCATCCAACCATTTAGCCCTATGTGTGTGCCTTGCATACTCATAAATAATTTTCTCCATGAATTTGACCATAAAACCTGAAACATGTATCTCTTTCGTAATAATTTCACACCTTTTAGATTCTTTACCATCTTTTACTTGATAAGTCATAGATTTTTATTTTCTCAAACCAACTAATTCTTTTCCAATTACACTTGTACACTGCTCATGGATACATTTTTTCAATTTTGGCAATCCATCGCAATGTTGCAATTTCCATCCAAACATGTTTTCTTATAAAAGAACTATCCATCTGGTCTTTCACAAAAAATATTTGAAATGAATTCCATGACTAATTTTGGTGGAACTTCTATGCCACCCTCCTACAAAATGTTAGTACTATATAAAGTACAATAAATATGGTAAAAAAACATCATAGTGCATTGAAAATTCAATATGTTGCCGATAATAACAAGTGGTGTGTGTGTGTGATTTATTTTTACATAAAAAAGTTTGTCCATCTAAAAATGTCTTTACTTATAGTAATTTGTGGATGTTTTCTAAAAACTTAGAGTATAATTATGTTTGAGTCATATCCAAGAAATGTTTCAGATGTAGTTCATGATTATGATAACCAACGCTTCTTTTCACTACATATCTTACATTGGGTAAAACTCTTCTATTATCTTTCCAAAATTATGTAACTCTTTCAAAGCATTAGCTATAGCCTTGTCCTCTCATGGAAGTCTACCAGAGAATGACCTGAGCTCTTTCATATTGGGTTCATTAAGTATTTCACGTCTTGCAATTGATTTCATTAATGTTTTTCTCTTTATATCAAGTTTTCAACTTGTTTTTGAAATCAATTATTTTTTTCATGTTTTACCACTTACTGCACAAGTTGTCATTATACGTTGGGCAATATTAAAATCTTTGTTTCATGATTTTGGGCCTACAATATGATATACATAATGTATATTTTCAATAATTTCATCATTTTCATTATCCCTGTTAGATGTTCTTAGTTATACTATGTACAATATAGGTCTAATCTTATGCAATTTCATCAATGAAATAAATAATTGACATCTTTGACTATCATACTCTAATTTATGAAAGAAATTATCCCAAATTTATTGAGCCAATATTCTTGAATGGTGGTCAGACATTATTTTATGCATTGGTTTCAAAATATTTTCATCAACTTCAATTAAGTACTTATCTTTTCTATGCACAATTCTTGGAGTTGTTATTGGTGAAATCTATTCAAAGGGTGTTTCAAAATCATTATATGTTTCCATGAAATTTTCTTCAATTGTGTTTATTTCTTCATTATGTGTTTCCATGAAATTTTATTCATTATTATTTCATCATTATTTTATTCCATTAAATTTTCTTCATTTTTTGTGAGTAAATTATCATGCATAGGCTCTTCATCAACATAATCAAAAACTTTAAACTTTGAATGTGATTTTTTAACATTATCTAATTTTCTATTCTCAATTTCATCATAATTAAATTCATTATTATGAATTTAATCATAATTCAATTCATTAATATAAATTTCATCATTATTTAATTGATTATTATCAATTGCCTCATGATCTAAGGCATTTGGCTCATCAGGGTTATTGTTTGTACCTTGTCTAAAATGAATTACTTGCATTTGTACCTTGTTTTTTCTCTTAACTCTTATAATTGATTCTATGTTCTATTATTCAACTTCTTCCTCCTCCCTGACTGTGAACCAAAGCCCATTTTGAAAAAATAAACCAAGAAAGTACTTCAAATGTGGGGTCTAATAAAAAACTATAACCAATAAAGTATGTAGAGTATACAGAGTACACAGGGAATGTCTATGGGGACAAAAATCTCAAATAGGGATAAAATAAATGTTGAAAATTGATTTTTTGTTTTTATTTCATGGAATGCATATGTGTTATAAGAATGAGTATGCATTACAGGAATGTGTATGCATTATAAGAATGTGTATACATTATAGGAATGCATACACATTACATGAATGTGTACACATTTCTATAACATGTATACATTCTTTTAAGTATAGGCATATACTATACAAATAAACAAAAAGCTCATATTTAACTACTTTTTCCATTATAATATTATAATATGATGTAATAATAGTCAATAAAACTATAATATGATGTATAAATCCCTAATAAGATGTAATAAGACTATAAAATGTTTTAATAACACTATCATATCATGCAAAAAGGCTTAATATGATGCAATAAGACTATCATACGATGTAATAAGACTATCATGTAATGTAATAATAAAATCATGCGATGCAATAAGACTATCATATGCAATAAATATCCAATATAATGTATTTAGGCTATCATATGATGCAATTAGGCTATCATAATAAGGTTCAATATGATGTAATTAGGCTATCATATGATGCAATAAGGCTCAATATGATGCATAAATCCCTAATATGATACATAAATCTCTAATACATGATGAAATAAGACTCTTGATAAAACTATGAATCAATAAGACTAATGAATGATGTAATAAGGCTCAATATGAAATTAAAAATGAGCTAATTTTACCCAAAATCCCATCATAAGTCCTTACAAAACTAGGTGAATAACATATTCACAAATTAGCACTAATCACATTCATGAATTTCTGCATTTGTGATGAAATCAAGAAACTTAGGGGTTATGTTTGTTATAAAATTAGGATTTAAGGTTAGGGTTTTAGTGTAATGGGTTTGTACATGTGTATATGTCATAAATTAGGGTTTAGGGGAACTAGATACATGTTCAAGTGATAAAATTAAGGTTTATTATAAACATGTCATGAAACGTCACCCAATTTAGCCCTTTCAATCACATTTTATGCTCTAATTAAGGTTCAATGGGTTAAAATTGGTCACATTTGAATTTGAATATGCATTTCTGATTAAATTAGGGTCAGTTAAGTCATACATGTTGCATCTATATTATACAATCAATTGGGCCATAAATTTGGTTTAGGGGCTCAATTTTACCCAAATCACATCCCTAATTGAACTAATTGACTAATTGGTTCAATTCATGAGAGATAAAATCATATTTAATTTTAACCTAAATCATATATATCATGATCTTATAGTTATGTCAAGAAGGGGTTTAAATTGGCCTCCCATGCCTCCTTGATTGAATTGCCAATATAATTGAACCTTGTTGTGCCATGTGTGTATGTCATACACCCAAACTTATGTTAAAGCTATTAGAGATGCATGAAGTCCTAGAATTTTTAGAGTTTACAATGCTCCAAGAGGCCAAATTTAGTTACATATCACCATGTGTACCTCGTAAATGCTCAAAAGTGTCAACATTATTAGAGGTATCAAGTCTTAGAATCTTTGAAAATATAGATATCAGATCCTTCTGAGGCTTGATCTAATTAGAAATGTATGTACATGTGTATCTTTTACACACATATATTTGTGTTAGAGATCTAACTATCACTTGTCCTAGAAGCATCATATTTGTTAGAGCCTCAGGACACCCAATCCAATCAAATATTTACACATAAATGTGTAGTTATACTACACTTGGAGAAGTGTTAGAGTTGTCAGATATGCACATCTTTGATACTTAGACATGTTCCATCACCAATCCACTAATCCAACTAAGGCCTACTCACAAATTTATGAATACATGTACATAGAAGCCAATAATGTTTAAATATTGACATCGATCCAATCAACTCATTTCTAGTAAATAATTCACATGTATGTGGTGTGAGCCTCTGACTTGCCATCACTATACAAAATTTGTCATGTATAATCCTTTCAAGTCCCATCTAAATTTCAATTAAGCATCGAATGTTATCATTTTTAAACATGTATACATATTTAAATTATTTATATCCCTCTACCTTGAATTACCTCTAGAGATACCAAAACTTACATTCATATTAAGTCCTACACGTAGGAGAGAACATAATTTAGTAATGGATGAATCTCAACATCAAATCTAAAGCTAGAGCAAGAATTTTGAGACACATACTAATTTATTGTAATCTACATCATAATTTTTAAGCTCATTACAATGAAATATAAAAACAAGATGATTGAAGATATATGTATAAATATATAATATTGAAACCTTTGGTGAGGGGGTACACACTTGTATTCAATTCTAATCAACCATCTATAGGATGTGAGCAATTAATCATCCATATGAATGATTATTGGGTCTCTTTGCTCGACATCATCCTTGAGGGGAAGCAAGTCCTAGATTTAGGGGACATTATCACATGTTTAATGTATCTTGAATAATTTCAATAGAGTTTGACCTGAGATAACTTATACATATGTCATACTTGGTCAATGCTATGTCTATGCTATGCCTTAATGGTTTCAAACAAATTACCTAGTTCAAATAGATATTTTCTAAGCTATACATTCATCACTAGGCACGTCATCTTTTAAAAACATCTTAATAAATTACGACATCATCACTAATGGATAGATGTGACCATTTCAAGTATAATGAGGTAAAAACCACATCTTATTAAAAAAAATTCATACCCAACTTGAACAAAACATTTAAGAATTTAAGATGTAAGTACATTGTAAGTCCATCATCCTAATTTCATATTTTACCATCCCAATTACATAGTAAGGTATAAAACTCTATGGTATTGATAAGCATCAAGTGTTGTCTAGCTTATTTTTGAGATTGTAATTGGTGCATCCATGGTGTGGCTAGGGCTAGTCCCATGCCAAAGAAACACTCTTAAAATGATGTGGGAATAGATGGAGTGGTTGATGGTTATCCTATGTGTGATGGAGGGGTAGATGAAGGATGTGCACAGAATGGAGGATTAACCATATATACATAAGAGATCTTAATTTTAGGAAAAATTTGAATAATATATTTTAATACATTAGGGGAATCAAGTGAATAATTGTAAAAATATAAGACTCTTTTTAGAGATTCAATTGAGACCTCAAAATACACATATTGAATTCAATGTACTAAGTGACCTTGGAGGAAATTTAAGTGACTTTATTTAACACAATTTAGGAATGTTTTTTAAACAATCCAAGGCTTAATTCATAGGTATTAGGCTCCATTAGATAGCATTATTGAAATATATATCAAAGAGATGCACTGTTACACCAAGGGCTCAATTCTTATTTCTACTTACACAAGATTATCTATACTACATAGTCTAATTCAATGGGTTTGTCACTTAAACAAATTAGTTCAAAATTTATAAATAAAGGGATCTGGTCAAAGATATCAAATAAACAACAAAAGGGTAAGATAGGATTTTAGTCAAATAGGATAATATCAATAAGAAACACAAAATTTAAGGGCAAGTAGAATTTTAGGCAAGTAAGGTGGTAAGGTATATCCTTGCCCTACTAGGGAAAAGATCCTAATAGCTACACACATTTTTCAATTGTCAAAAAAGGATTTTGTTAACATGTGTTATATTGATGAAACATATTGGTTTATATATTTATATATTAAAGTGCACCAAAATCTAAACATGTAATATCTAATACTTGTTCAACATTTATTCTATAAAATTAAAAGTAACCAATCACATCTTTACAACTAAGAGTCAAGTATTGATACTCTAGTGCACAATGATTGGTACACTAAAGGTTAAGTTTTGATCATAGGTTTAAAAAATGAATTTTATGACCTCTTGTAATAAAATTAGTTATATTATCAGCTGTATACTGTGTTAGACACTAAAACCTTATTTATAAGTAGTTAAGATGACATATTGAAATGGGTACAAATTTTGAAGTCTAATGTGTGGTTATGGCACCTTCATTCACTATCCAGAGCTAATGGAACCTTTCTCCCATAAGAGACACACAATTTAACATTTCCCCCATAAGGATGCATTACTAATGGGACCTTTCCCCCATAAAAACACAAAATTTGTTTGTTTCTTTTTATGTCTAAGAAATGCATACGTGTTATATAAAATGTACATGTTATTTATTGTGTTATATAAAGCATACATATTATTTAAATTTGAATACCAAACTGAGTTTTTAGGCTCAAAAATGGCTTGGATTTTTGAGCCAAAGGTTTTGGACTGTGCATCTATAGCCAAGATGAAGAGTTTTAGGAAAAAATAATAAATTTCAACTTTAATCATAAAAGACACTATGGATTTCAACATCAAAATTAGAAAAATTAATGATGAGCACGTTGTCCTCTTTCTAAATGTATGATTTTTATAATTTTTGGGATATTTTAAGGGTTCAAACTATATTTATTTCTAACAACACCTTTTTTAGGCCACTACAAGCATCACCCATACATGTTTATTCATGTTTATCTAATTTTTTTTCATTGATCCAAATGCAAAAGAAACTATATGGTAAAAAACTAGGCCTAATTCTACACACATTTAAAAAAAATTAATTTTCATTTTTTATGAGGTAGTTAGGGTGGGTCGCACAGACAACTATCCATTTTTTTGTCAATTTCTAGGATATAATTAATTGTAAAATTAAAAAAAAAATTATTCATAAAAAATATATGAAAAAAAGTTCATAACACACTAAAAGAGCCAATATAAATATTCACCAAAGGGTTTCTAACAATATTAAATGATGCTATAAAAATAGTGGGTCACACGGAATGGTACAATTCAAATTTTCTTAAAAAAAAAGGATGTCCTCTTCAAATTTTAGATGTTTTACCCATTTATACTTAACCATTTTATTAAAAAAATAGTTTTTTGGAAACTAGATGCAAAATGCTACAATTCAATTTTTATACCGTATTCACATTTTGAGTGTAGTCATATCTAATTATATGTATAAGTTCACATTTATGAAATTTCAAAAAAATCATGTCCATGGGTAGGCCCTTTTTTTTCCCCCAATTTGGTGCACTTACCCATACCCAGAACCTATTATCTCTTAAAAGAAAACTTTAGACTGCTTATTATCACTGAATATTTTATGACTTTGGAGTCCATTGATTTAAATTTTATTTGAAATTTAACTTTGATTTTACTAATTTTTTAGTAACTTTCAGTGATTAATTTCATCCTTGATAACTATTTTCCCCATTTTATATTGAATGAGACTTATACAAATTACCTACTCTTATTTAATTTTGTATTTATAATTTCTTGACTTCATTTGTATTTTGGTCAAATTTAATGGTTACCATATGAATTTTTAGAATTTCACTGTGCATTTGTACATTGGTACCTAATTAGGCCTAGTTGTTAGAATCCATTAGTCTCTTTGCTTCATATTTTATCATTCCCTATTTTTCACTTAAGGGATGGTGGTGGAGTGGTTGTGTTCACATTACCTAGTGGTTTTATTTATTTATAAGCCAATTTTCCACTAACTATGTTTGCAACCACTATAGGAGTTAAGATTTATTTTGGACTTAGTTAATTAGTTATTGTGTGAGGAATATTTTCACACACTATTTAGTGAGTGTAAATATTTGACCTCATCTAATGTTAGTTTTATGCAAATAATTGTTGTTACAAGGAAAAAAATTTGATATAATTATTAGGCACTCATTGAGGTATCTTTTATATTTTAGAGAGATGATGTTACAAAATGTATATTGATCATTGAGGCAATAATATAGATAATTTATTTGTGCATAATTATTATGTGTGCAATGGTTTTCTGACTGATGTGATTATGGTGTGTAGGAGTGATCCTGATGTTTGAGAATATTTGGATTCTCCAATATGACCCTTATGTTTTGTTGCTACACATGTACAAGAACATCATTTTCTATTTTAAACTTACATATTATTATACACACACATGCCAAAATCATCAGTTTAATCCTCTTGTGTATGACTCACTAACATCAAGAAAAGCTATTATTTTTAATTGATATTGAGATACACCTATCTATAGTAATGCTCTCCCAACAACAACTAATTTTAAAAATAAAATATTTCATTATCATTGACCCATTTACCTATAGTTTCAATTGTTTGAAAATTACCTAATTAGAATCATATATATACAAATCAAGGCCTCACTTTATGGGGGATTTGGAACTTATTAGTAAAAATTTATAAACTATTGTACACTGAGAAAAAATACCATATTTCCCCCAATTTTACAATCAATCACTAGTAGGATCCCAAAACTATGTTTGAAGCATATCAAAGCTAAGTCAAATAAAGCATTTTCAAGTATAAAATCCAAATTATTAGACTAACTAGTTACATTTATGTAGTGAAGGAACACGATTTCAAAATAAACTATGTGGGAGAATTGTGTGTGACTTAATTTCCATACTTGAGGTATCAAATATGTAGGCAATGGTAAATCATCAACAAGGGTGGTTAGGGTCTGCTCAACCTATTATACTTTCAAAATTTATTTTTTATCCCTCAAAATCAAACCTAGGATTTTTAGGTGGAGGCTAATTTCAAAATTTATCTCCATCATTAAGGTTTGAAATTGAATATAAAAAGATATAATAGGAAATTGAAGGTGATCATATGGTCACAAACCCTATTTTATGCATACATATCTATCGATGACTATAAGTCACTATTGATAGTAGATATTGACCCAAGGTTGATAGAACCATCCGTATGTATGAAGAAAGATAGTTTTGAATCTAGATTAATCATAGGAATACTTTAGTCTATTTTTCATTATCTAAATTTAGTCATATACAAACATTAAATTAGAAAATGTAAATATGTATACCTTTATTATACTTACTATTTTTAACATCTAACACTTATTTGGCCAATGTAATATATTTCAATATTATACATTTAGAATCATGACTAAATTACATATTTAGTAGTCTTAAATCACATAATATTTTATATCCTATTAGGATTTCGAAAACAAAATTAATGTTAAATATTAGGTTTTGTACATTCACAAGTAAACCTAAGGTTTCTAGAAGAAGGTTGGTTTTTGGATTTGTGCACACATTAAAACTTCAAGATATCACACATAGGGGTGTTAAAATTAGCCACAATTATTTTTATGATCATAAAAAAATATAACATTATAGGACAATAACATCATCACTTTCATTGAAGTTATTTCCAAAATATAAACATTATTAATTGTATGCATATAGATAATCATTTACAAATTCAAGTGACTCATAGGAGTACCACTAACCCCTTCACACTATCATAAATCTATCATTGTCATTTGTTGAACTAAAATATTTAGTCTTATCACCATCCTACATTTATGCCTAACATCTCGCTCATTCTTTTAAAGTATAGATAACCACTATATATCTCATCCATTTATGTAGTTTACACATTTAGAAGTTCTCATTGTAAAATCAAATTTTAATATTGTATATTGATATATATGATTTATTTACATAATTGATGATCTAAATTATACACATGTTTTTTATCTTTATTAGGATTACCATTAATCTAAACTAGGTCATAATGTATTGATGACCCATTATAGTGTATAAAACATGTTATCACTCAAACCTTGCACCCGTTGAATTGAAACATGTCTCAATGAAATAATGAAATCACCTAAAAGGTGTTGGACTCTTGGATCCTTGGAGTGAGCCTTTGGATAAGGTCACATTCGTTCCAAGACATAATGCATTTGATTTAAGACCATCTATAGACCTACTTCTATTTCCTAGAAGACCTAAGTAAATGATGCTAAGATTTTTAACATGAAAAAGGGGTGAGATAAATGCATTGAAAATGTGTAAGTGGTGATGAACCAAGGATATAGAGAGCACCTATTCTTGCTTCTAACAACATAAGAAAATTTATGAGAAATGAAGGCTTACACACAATCTCCAAATTAGATTCTTCAGTTGAATAAGTATTTCATATGAAGGTGAGTGACTTTAATGATGTCTTAGGAGGGATTTAAATCATCCACAACTAAATCATACATAGGACAAAATAAAAACAACATATGACCTGAAAACATGATTTATTTATGTATAGAGGTACATGGAAGATGGACAACATTGAGAGGGAAAGATAACTTCTACAATCAAAGATAAACAATATAGAAGATCACACAGTAATTCAAGAAAATGGAGAAGGAAACTTCAATTAAATTTATTTTTAGGCTTGATCATAGCATTAAAAAAATGAAAAGAAGTATAGATTCTCTATGCCCAGGAGAGGGATCCCTTTACATTAATAGTTGGTTTATATATAGAAACATTGGATTCAAGAAACATTGAATGCCACTTGGATAAATAGCTATAATTCAAATTGATAGATAGGCACCAAAGAACAAACTAAATGATTTTATACTACTACAAGTACACTTCATTAATGTTTAGGAAACCTAAGGTCTATGAGTTAGTCTAGAAATGTTTGCATACTAGTGATATTGAACCCATGCACATTTTAATGTTGGATTATAGATCTGGATTATGTAGGAGCTACAAATTATTTTGGGATTTCATTATATGTACATATTATTAGACACACATGTTTCCCAGTTTAAACAAGATAAGTAAACTTTACCTGATTATCCTTAATAAATACATTTTCATATGTTTGTTATTTTGGAAGATCTATTCATGCATGTAAACGTATGATTTTGGGGGGAGATTCAATATCTATGTATGCATTTTAGATTGGTTACTCATGTCACCAATGAAATCTATTTGTTTTTTCCTAGCCTTGGGATTCTCATTCTTACATGGCTTAGTATTTTATTATGACTTGGGATTCCATTCTATTCACTAAATGGTTTTCACTTGTCATGGTTATCCTAATCAACTACCAATTCACCATCCACTTATTATGTTGAATTATACTTATGCTTTGTTTTTTCCATCTATAAGATCAAGCTTGATATTGTTTAGTATTATTCTCTATCACCGAGATATTTTATTTTGTGTCAAAATCACTAATTCAATGAAATATTGCACATGTTTATTGACTTGAAGAGAGGTTTTAATCCCATCTTATTCTCTTAAATAGATATTCATTTTTAAATTTATCAAGATCATATACTTCACCCAACTCAATATCCCACACATTAAACATGGGTTATGTTTTCCTTGAGATTGATTCTTCCTTGGATATGTTTGTATCACCTTGTAACTTGAGTTTGGGATAAAATTATGTAACTTAGTATCGAGCTCAACATTTAGATTTATTCTTCGGAGTAATCCCACATTGGCATGAATTTTTCTTGCAGAAAGGATTAAAAATAGGCTTTCCTTATCACTTAGTCTAAAGAGATCATTATCTTTAGTCATAGGTTATTTGGGTAGGACACTTGGTTTCCTACCATGAAATCCACCTAGAATTAAGGAGTTGCCCATGACATTGTTATAACATTGAATTATTGAATACGATGTGTAACTTTAACTCCTTTGGTTTAGAAAATCTTGTGACCTCCATGTATTCTTCCTATAGTATTGGGTCTTAGTTATGCTCTTCATGTCTTCACACTTTATATTGGTGTCACATGACATAACTAAGGAGCCTTCAGATCATTGGGTAGTCTGATCAACAACCATCAACTTTAAGGCTCTAGTATCATGAATGGTTACCATGTGGAGACCAACTAGAGCTCGACTCTATGGGGTTTGGTTCACCACTATTTTTATATCTTCCCCAAGATTTGGGCTTTTGGATGGCTACTTGTGTCATTAATCTAAGACTCAAAGATTAGATGAAAATTTGAACAATTCCTACCTAATAATGTTGAAGGATCATTATGATCTAAGCCATCCACATGGTGATCTAATTACTAGGGAAAGAGGCTAAAAGAATTAGTGTGTAAAAAAATGACTCGACTCAAAACAAGTCAAGCTTGAATTGATAGAATGACTAGGGAGATAATCAAGCTCACTGAGCTCAACAAGTTTGAGGAGTTTTCCCATTCAACTCAACCAAAATGCAATAGAGCTCATCAAGGCAACTTGGGACCATCCAATGTAATTCAACCTCACCCAATGTAACTTATCCATTCCATCTTGGTCATTCCTGCTTAGCTTTAATTCACCTATGATGATGCAATTAAGCTAATGCAAGACTAATTTTCCTTTTGAAAATATGACTAAATCCACATTATTCATATGATAATGCTACCACTTTTTGGGATTTTTACACCATCTCCATGTGTAATTTCCATCATCATATTTGTTGAATTAGAGATCTTTAAAGTGACATGATTTGAGAATTAAGATTCTAGTGACTCCTTCAAGGCTACTTACATGTTAAACAGGTACCAATGATTTTTTTATGATCTATTAAGTATGGATCCATTGGGCATGGATTTATTAAATTTTTTATCTCATAAGTCCCTCATTATCTTGAAAATAGGGATTTTATTCTTGTTCCATCACTTTTCATCATATCTATGTAGGAAACATTCATAATGCATCTTCTTTTTTTCATTCTACTAATGTACATAAAGATATAGTGTTTCATTTTTGTGTCCTTCAACTTGAAAATTTATGGATCCAAAGAATGCCTTCAAGCACATGAAAAAAGAAACATCAACCTTTTTCTTGAATTATCTACCCTAATGCATCACTTGCATTCTTCTCAATAAGGTTGAATCCCCTTTCCATAATTATCATCAATTTTACTATAGCTAGAGGCATTAATTTTCACCCAAATAGACTAGCTGCAATACTCTCACACAACACTCATCAATTTAATAATTTTCAAATATTATCAAGGTTTGTCTTGGTGGATCCACTCACTAAACATTTCATGAATCCATGACCTTCTAAGAGACACTGTTACATTTTGTTTTGAAGCTCATTATGTGATCGTAACCTTGGTAGGATGCAATCACCATTATTGTAGTAAATGATGCATGATAAAAGAAAATATCAACTCAAATAGATCAATTAAACTCCTAATGATGACCCTTTTTGGATTTTGACAATAAAAAAATAACAAACTCCATTACACTTGATGTAGTAGTTGTAATTAAAAGTGAAAATAGTCACTTGAGGAATATTTGCTTCAAGACACCAAGACCTTGAAAATATGACTAAAAATCATGCACCATTCAACTGCATAATGTTTTTCACCAATTAAAATTTGAGAAATTAGGTATCATTATTCAATCTTTCAAGATTCCTTGACAAATGATCATCTCTTACAATCTTTTATGGTGTCGTAATAGTAGCTTGAATTTTGTATTAGTTTGAATTAGGCTCACCAAAAATGTATTGCTGCTCTTTTCAGTACATCTTCAAACTAAGAAATGTTATAGGGATGTTTTATTACAAATATTCATGCTTTGATCTTGAATGAGTGAGACAAGAGGAAAAAAATAAGAGTTACACCAAGGCAATGACTGAGTATACTACAAACCTCCAAGTCCACTTTCCACTCGAACTTATACCATCTAAGACACTTTATAAAGAACTAAATAATGCCTTCTAAATACACAACAAAAAAAACAAAAAATATAAATGTGCAAAGCACCTGGATGAAAGTAAATAACTATGTAGCTGTATTTAAAAACAACACTTAGGGAATGAAAATCAACTAATCTATTTCACCTCAATTGTTAAAAGAAAGAAAAGACCCATAACCTACTATACACAAACTCATAAAAAAAATTTAGGAACAATACTTAAGATGAATCCCATTGATTGGGATTGGCATATCCTCTCCATTCAATGTTGATAGTTTAAAAACATTGGTTTGTTTATAACTTGTGATGACATATGGATGATGCCATATTATATCAAACTTTATATGCCTTCAATCCTTTTCCCTATCTTCATCCTATTTGAGCACTAGGTCCCATTATTTAAATATCTTATCAACAACCTTTCTATAAAAATTCCTCTTAGTATGAGTTTGTTGAAGTTCAAAAGTATGCATTTATTGATTCCTAGTTTCTTCTAGCCCCATTAGTTTAGCTAGCCTCACTACCATATGATCATTTTAGACCAACTCCAGTTGATAAGAAATTTTAGTGATGTAAATTCAAGAGGCATAACTAATCTTTCCTCTCTTCCATAAAATATCATGAAGGTATAATTACCTATTACTTTCTTTAGGGTTATTATATTTTCCCATAATGATGTTTTGAGCTTGGTATGCCAAGTCTTTTGATTATCTTCCATACCTCTCTTGATAATGCATATTAGATTCTTTTTGGTTTACTTATCCAAACCATTACCTTGAGGGAAATAGTTAAAATAAGTGCTTAATTACATGTTTTATATAACTACCCACTCACTGATTTTGGTCCCTATAAAGTCCATAACATTTTTTGATATGATTATGGATAGAACACCAAATATAGCTACAATCTCTGAATATAAATCCAATATGGATGCCTCATTTACATATTTTAAAGCTACTTATTATGTCTATCTTGTAAATTAGTTAGTATCTATGAGGATCCATTTGTGTCCTATACTTGAAGATGGGTTGATGACACCAATGAAGTCTAAGCCCCATTAGAAAAATGGATAATCAACTTGAATTTGATGAAGTGGAAGAACTATCATCCTCTATATTCCAATGAATAAGGCACACTTTTTATATCTCCTCACTCATGTGTGGGTATATTTAAACAAATATATCCAATAATATCCATCCTTCATGATCTTGATAGTAGTGGTCTTAGGTGAATAATCCTACCCAAATAGACCATCATAGAATTATTAAAGGATCTTATTAGTCTGATATTTCTCTATACACCTCAAAAAAATACCATTAATTTTATTATTTAATATTACAAACTAAATAACACATAAGGAATAGATTGAAATATAAAATGTCCTATTTTTTATTAGTCAAGTTCAAGTGGATATTCACCTAATTAAAGGAAGACTTTCACATTTTAAATCTAGTTATTAGAGGCAACATGATCAATTGGTTATTCTTATTATAACACAAGAACTATCTTGATTTCACCATCTAAATTAGTTGTTAACTACTCACACAATCCTTTTTTTCTTAGTATCTTAGTGACCTTAATATCAATGTCATACTAAATGACTTTGGTAATCCAACTTGATCTCTTTTCATTGATTTTATTACTTAATAAAAAATCCTTAACACTTGGGTGTGAAAAAATCAAATGAAAACTATTATTAGAGAGCATGTTTATAAACTTTTTCAATTACCTAGTGATAACAAGCACTTTTTTTCCATGAAGATATATATCAACTCATAGTCTTTAAGTAATTGATTGAAGAAAGCAATATGATGCTCTATTTTGTCATTATTTTATTTTATTAAGATTATTGATATTCCTTCATCTCCTCAAAAATCATAGAGGATGAAACCTTGATCATAACATGGATTCACAAGTGTAGGGGCTTGAGATATTGTTGTCTTGATTTCTTCAAAGATGATATTTCTCTCCCTTATCTAGATAAAAGTGGCATTATTCTTAAGAATGGATGTGAGTGTCTTGACCAAAGAATCAAAGTTTGGTATAAAACTTATCACAAAGTTTATATTTATTAATAAAACTTATAAACTCTTCCTCTGGCTTGGAAGTGAAAGGGATTGAATAGACTCTAGTCTCTTTGGGTCGATGGCCAATCCATCCTTAGAAACTATGTGAGCTAAAAACATTACCTCATGGACTATAAATACACATTTGTTTGAATTTGAGGATGTTGGTACATGTTTTATGCACACCAAAACCTTAATGAGGTAGCCTCTAATGTTTTAGGATATAAATGGAGGTGAACTCCACTTCATGGCATGAGTTGTATGTATGTGATTTATTTCAACCTATTGATGGAATTGTAGGTAGAACACATATGTTTTTGACAAGGTTTTTTAATTGAGGTATGGTTCTAATAGGGGTATTGAATCTCTATGTGAGTTGGTTGGGTGGATAGTTGCTAATCTAGAGTGGGTATATCTCAAAATAAACTTGAAAAAAGGAGGGAAAGGTAAGGCAAAAAATAAATATTATATGGTTTTCAAGAACTACTTCCTTGACTTGTTTATAAAAGGATAAGTACTCTCAGAACATGTGCCTATTACTAAAAAAAATTACATACACACAACCAGACATGACTAAGAAGTCTAAGGAGAAAAAGATGCAAGAAATTCACAATCCTTAGACAATGTTTTCTCCTTTTAGGGTAGTTATTTCACACAATCAAGATATTATCACCTAATCTAGTGAAGTATCTGAGGTAGTTATTACACACACACACACACACACACACACACACACACACACAAAACTACATCCAAGAAAGCAATCATGCACAATCAGAATTATAAATAAATTTGAATTTGACTATCTTAACCAATATATTTGTTAACCTTTTAGGATATTTTTCACACCTAAATATTAGTATATCAATCAAAATAATAAAAATATATACATAGATTTTGAACACTAAATATTATTGAAACATACAACCAAAGAAAGTAACAACTAATTACATAGAATTGGAAATTAAATATGCAAACACATTCGTTGATGATCAAAAATAATGTTGCTCATGTATTCAAAATTTCTCTAACAAAAATCCAAGTTGGATTATAATTGTTTATGTAGGCTTAGGGAATGGGTCACATCATCCTCCAAGTTCACATAAGGTCATTACATGTGATAGTTAGAACATGAGTTCTAACTGTGGTCTAAAATTGTAATAAGAGTCTATTTGTAGTTATCAATTTAAAATAGCCTTTGCCAAAGCTATGTAACATGTGCATGAGTATAAAGACAAAGGCAATTTTATACAATTATAGTTGAAACTATATGCAAAATAAAAAAAGATGCACCATTTATCAAAACTACACATGCATTTTTTTATAAGTTATGAGAATAACCTGTTGATCTTTTAGATTACCCACTTTCAAATAAAATTATGATATATGTATAAAGGACCAAAATCACTTTACCCATGTTTTAGAACTAGAGGCACTACTATTATCCATGATTAATTTAAAATATGTGTTTCATGCTCACCTATGCGTTTTATAAAATCTAGATCTTCACTTTTATATTCAACATTCAGATTGAGACATGCATGTTCATACTCTAGCTTTAAACTATGAGACCCAATGTTTGTCAATAACTATAGAATAGTCCAAATATCTATGTTTTCTTTTCTATTTAAAGAATTTAAAATGTGACATAAATCAACACTTGATTGATCCCAAGATCTTTGAAAAGTTCACCTAAGACTCGTACCATAAATTATTTACATGATGGAATGCAAGCATGCTACTTGGTAGCTATGTGGGGCCTATGTGTGATTTGAATGTTTTATGCCACTTGGAAACTCTTCATTGGTTTTGGGACTTTTGAAAATTCCAATTGATCTCACACCATTGATCCTTATGTACTAATTTAATGCAAGTCATTATATTTATGTATTGGTCCTCTTGCTTTTTATGGGTCATTGGATTTATGCATTGGGATTCTATAATGGTAACACTTATCACTCTCATAGATCTTTGACATTTCAATTTTCTCTAATGTTGTTCAACCAAATGGGCTCGATAAAATGTGTATTTTAGGATCTTGATTTGAATCGAAATGGATACTTTACGAGATTAAATATGACATTCATGTGAGCATAAAATGATGTCCTTGTGAATGTTAATTATGTCCATGCAACTATCAAATTTTAATTCCATAAATTAGTCCATTTATATGGTTATGTTTGATGTTCGTATAATAATCAATTGAATTCTTTGTGATCGTTAGATGACATTTGCATGACTATCAAATTTAATCTCAAAATTTTAATGCGTTGCTAATGTTAAATTTGATGTTCATGCAACTATCAAATGACATCCTCATGAATTTCAAATGATGTCTATGATAATTTCAAACTTAATCTCATCAACTTGACATGTGTCATTTCTTTTAGATTCCTTTCTCCTACAAGTATAAATGAAAAGAAGTCTTAGTACAATAATTTTTGAAAATATAAAAAAAAGACCCTATATGAATATTTTTCCTAAGGTTTTAGTATTAAATAAAATATGATTTGGGCCTAGGATAAAATATTTAATTAAGATCAAACATAATGAAATTTTTTGTAAGCAAAGGTGTCACTTGGTAGTTTGGCATTTATTTTGAAGCAATTCTTGTGGGCTTATATGTGGGGGATTTATTTTAGGGGAATTGTTTCAGACAAAATGTTCAAAAGAATTGGCTAAAGGGAAAGATGCCAAAGATAAAAATCTCAAATGAATTGGCTAAAGGGAAAAAGAGCATGGGATAAGAGTCCTAAAGGGCAAGTCTCAGGGTAAAAAAAAGAAGAGAAAAAAGGGTCCAAGATGAAGTACCAAAGGGTAAGTGGTCACTTAAAAAATATTGAAGTGTCTTTTTAAAAATGTCTGAAGGGTAAGTGGTCACTTCAAAAAGACTAAAGGATATTTTTAAAATGTTTGAAGGGTAAGTGGTCAATTCAAAAATGCCTAAAGGTCACTTTTAAAATGTCTAAAGGGTCAGTCCAGAGAGTCCAAAGGGCATGTGTCCTTCAAGGGAATTATTTCAAGACTTTTGCATCAGACAAAATGTTCAAAGCATAAATTTTGAATGAATTAGCTTGGGATAAAAGTCCTGAAGGATAGACTCATAGGGTAAAAGATGATCTAGACAAAAATCTTAAAGGGCATGTTCAAAAGGGCTGAAGGGTCTACTTCATGGAAAAAGTGCTTAAAGGGTCTACTTTGTAGGGTACATTTTGATTTGTAAAGGACACTTTCAAAATTTTGAAGGGTATGCTTATAAAATTTTAAGGGCATGTGCCCTTGAAATAAATTTTGAAGGGTAAGTCGAAGGCAAAGGGTCCTTTCAAAATTCCTAAAGGAATTCTATCAATGGAATTATTTTGGACAAAATGTACACAATAATTCTCCCAAAGACCCAATTATCTCAAAAAAAATGTCTAAAGGAATTCAATTAGTCTCGGGGAAAGTGTTTCAGATGTAATGTTTGAAGGAAAGGTTCAGAAAAGCAAAGGTGTTGCATAAAAGACTTGAAGGAAATGTGTAGAGGGGATGAAAGGACATTACAAAAGTCTTGAAGTAATTTTATTAGGGAAAGAGGCAATAAAAAAAATCTAAAGGACATATTGAAAAAACCTTGAAGAGTAGTTTAACAAGGCAAAAATGGCATTTCAAGATTTTTGAAGGGCAATTCAAAAATGTCAAAGGGTAATTTTTATTTGTAAACAATCCGAAGGGTATAATTTATAGGGAATTTATCCATGACAAAATTCTTGAAGGATCTAATTTGTAAAGACTGAAGGAAAATGTCAATTATGTCAGGGAAAATGCCCATGACAAAAAAGGCCTACAAACCAATTCCATTAGAAGAATTGTTTCTGACAAAATGTTTGAAATAATTTCTCTGATAAAGATAAGTTCTTAAGAATCCATACATGGAAAAAGACCCAATAAAGACAAATAGGATAAGTATAACATGATAAGTCAAAAAATACAATATGCCATGAAATAATAAGTCCCATGAGGATAACAAAGATAGTCCATGAAAACATAAGTCTGCAACAATTAACTCAAAATAATAAACTTGATAGAGCAAGAGATCTAGTTTATGGAAATGCATACCAATGCCATCTTTCCAAAATATGAAAGGCCAAATCATGATCTTTTCCAAAAAAAATCATAAAGATATATAAGAGGGGGCTCAAAGTCAACACAATAATCTGAAAAAAGTGGGTCCCTATTTCCTATGGAGAGAAGAGGGCATTGGGTACAATAAATGGTGACATACAAGGGGAATACTCCTAAGTATTCAAGCACTAATAACTTTGGTTTGATATCCTAAATCAATCATGAAGTGTTCCACAAAATAATACTTAAATTGGAGACATGAAAGAGACTTCTACGTTAATTCAAATGACATACTTGCTATCTAATTTTCTTGGATCTATGTGTGTCAAAATGTGTAGTTTATTTGACCCCTACTTTGATGAGTTTTTCAAAGGCTTTGATGGGGCTATATGTTTCATTACACTATCTATTAGATCCCAAAAATAAGGGAAACTTAGGTATTGCTCTACTACCATCTAGGCATCCATATCCTTGATAAAGATACATTAGGCTCCTTCACATCGCATTGCATTATTTTTTCCTTTGATCATGATGCATGTTACATTGACCTTATTTCATCATGTGAGGCTTTTGATTTTCATTAGATTTTATTTTTCTCTTTTAAATCCATTGGTTCTTTCTTCTTTTATTTTTATTTTTTTCATTTTTTTAAATGTAATAGAGAAGAGCTAGAACCCTAGTGAGCTGGTATAATTATAAAATAAATTATTACTAGAACATCCCTATCAGCCACATCTATTCCTAGAATTATCATTTCCAATAGGTATTCAATGTGATAATTTCTTTTGATCTAATAAAACAATAAAAATTATAAATTTGTATGAAGTACTCTAAGATAAATTTCCACTTGCCTATTAAAAGTATTCAATTATCACACTATTCTAAACAATTCATGATTACCTACCTTCATCCTAAAGAGTCAAAAGCATAGAAATACACCTAATCTAGAAACTAGTCCCAAAGTGGCAAGATTTTAATTTCCCCTTTTTCACAAGTCATAAGCTTAGTTGGTTTGGATTTTAGCTTGGTTATAGTTAGAGAAAACACAATTATGATCATCAGAGAAATCAAAGAACAACTAATCTAAGAAGACACTAAAATATAATCTAGAAAACATGAAATCTAATCTATGGAAGAAAAATAATGAAAGCAAGAAAGATTAATCTAGAAAGTAGGAAACTAGTCTATGAAAGAAAAAAAATATAATCTATGAAAGTAGAGAGTTATTTTAAGAAAGCAAGAAATATAATCTAATCCTACAACTACATTCATCTAGCCCTTGTTACTTAATAACATTAGTCGATGATACAATGCTAAAGTAGTGCTTTAGGAACTATCCATTGACTGGATATGTAATCTCATTTCCTTAGAGTTCCTTTAAATGAAACATGTTATTGACCATGATCTCTAAAACAACATATGGTCCAATCCATAATGGGGCAAAATCATCATGTTTTCATTTTTTCTAATGGGATTTATCCCAAAGTAGTACTAGATTTAAAATATTGAATGCTTTGACCTTTGATCTCTTATAAAACCACCTCTTGAACATATCCTAGTGTTTTTTGAATGTTTATAAGGCCTCAATCCTTGAAACTTCCATTTTGATTATGTCCAACAACCTTGATCTTGATTTATCACTTGATTCCATGTAGTCGTTTATAAATTGATAAGTGGGTAGATTTAACATAATTGGGAATACAGAATTACATCCATAAACCAATAGATAGGATAAATCTTTAAGGGCTTTCTTGTGTCTAGTCCAATTTGTCTAAAGAGTATACTTGAATAAATTGTGCCAATTCCTAGGCTTGTTTTCAATAAACTTCTCAATTATGTTGATCAATTTTTTATTCATTGATTCTTCCAATTCATTTCCCTAAGGATAATGGTTAGAATCTAACTTGATAATTATTTAATTTTTGTATGCCCATTAAGCAAATTATACTGATATGAAAGTTCATTTATTGTTATAAACTAAATAAATAACCATGCCAAATCTAGTTATTATCTATTCCTCCCAAAATTGAATCATATCTTATGATCTACAATTCTTTATGGCTATGTCTTTGGTCTATCTAGTGTAATAATGTATAGTAGTAAGTATAAATCTATATCCTATTAAGGAATTTTAGTTGATGACACCAATGAAGTCTAAACCCCACTAGGCAAATAGCCTTCCTTTAACAATTGGTTGTAAAAGCATTGTTGTGTGTAATTCTCTCTTAGCTAAAGCTTGACATTCATGGCATGTTCTCACATGAGTGTGAGCATCTTTGAAATTTTTTGGCTAGTAGTATCCCATTCTTAAGATCTTATGTGTTGTGGTATTCCTAGAAGGATGACCACTACCTATCTTCTGATGCAAGTTAACTAATATTTCTTTAGCTTCCTCTATACATACACTTGAGATAAATACCTTCATAATTATTTTTATAGAGGACTCCTTTATTGATCTGGTAATGAGTAGATTTAAGACTCAAAGCTCTTCTTCTATCTCTATTGAGCTTTGGGGAACAAGTTCCTATAAGTAAATATTTTATTATCTTAGTATACCATTATCCTTTAGATAGTTAAGCTTCACATACCTATTTAATTGTGATGCACAAATCTAGTTCAGTCATAAGCTAGATAATGTCTTGCCCTCAAACAATCTTTATAGGCTTGATCTCTATGTTGAATTATCATAGCTTGGCCATCCATTTGACTCATCATTCTCCTAGCTCATCCTGTGATAGGGTGAGCTTGACAGTAGGATCAGGCATGATGACGATGAATTTATTCCTCAAGATGTAGTGCCAAAACTTATTCATTGTTTTGATAAAGGTAAATAATTATTTATCAATCATAGAGTACCTGAGTTTTATATATTTTGGGTTTGTACTCATAAATGTAATTGGATGCTTGGTCTTGTCCTTCTTCTATGTGATGATAACAATAATTGAATGCTCTCAGGTAAATGAGTATAGGTATAAATATTTATTAAATTCTATAATGATTAGTATTGGAGCCAATGATATTGCATCTTTAATGTCTTGGAAGGACTTTTGATCTTTAACTATCAATTTAATTTTAGCATATTGCTTGAGCATGGAATTTAAGGGTCTAATGATATCTGTAAAGCTTGAGATGAACTTCCTCATTAAATTAATCTTTTTGAATAATGTTTTGAGGTCCTTTTTACTATTTAGTAGATTAATTTTTGAAATCACTTGAATTTTATCTGGATCAATGGTGATCCTAGCCTTGGTGATGATGTGCCCAAAAATTTTACCTTCAGTCACTTTGAATATTCTCTTCTTTAGGTTCAATGAAATACCAAACCTTCTACATCTTTCTAATATGGATTTTAGGTAAATTATGTGGTCTTCCCAGTTTTTTTAAAATATTGTAAGATCATCCATGTAGATGATTATGCATATTCCTATCAATCCTTTGAAAGTGTGATCCATGACATGTTGGAAGGTCACTCCTATGTTTATTAGGCCAAATGGAATCCTTTTATATGAATAAGTTCCCCACTTCATGGTGAACTTCATCTTCATATTATACTAGTACCTAATTTTAGCCTAAAAATTGATCCAGGAAGGACATCATTTCAGAACCACTTAATATTTGTATCACCTCATCTAGAAAAGGTAGGGGATAATTTTAATTTTCAAAATCCTTGTTCATATTTTTGAAGTCCACACATAATTTGATCTCACCACTCTTTTTTATTACTAGGACCAAACTGACCACTTAGGTTAAATGTTAGACTGGGAAGATGATTTTTGTATTTAGAAGATTCTCCACTTTTCTTTGAATGAGAGGCTCTAGAATAGGATTGATTGGTCTTTGCCTCTATCTAAATGGTTTGTGATCTAGATTCAAGGTAATTGTGTGAGTGATGACCTAAGGGTCATATAATTTTATATATTTATATGTCTAGGTAATGATGACCCTATATTAGATAATTAAATCTTTCACTCACTATCTCTCTTTTAGGGTACAGCTGAGACCAATGTTAACATAACTTGAACTATGCTCATTTCCTAGATTTTCCTTTCCAAAGTTTGATTCATTGGCCTTCTGTAGTTTTAGTTTGTATGCCTGAGTATATACATCAAATGGTCTCTTCAAGGAGACTAAGATATATGTAATTTAATTCTCTTTGAGCTAAAGAATGCCCTCTTTGTCTGATTCCTCTTGATAGAAGTGATTAATATCCTTGTCATCGATGATTTGGGATTCAAATTCCCATGAATTGCTTAAAAATAGAATAATCTATTGGTCATCATCAAAGACTTATAAATTTTCTACATTATCTGAAATAAAGGGGAAAGGAACCAATTCAATTGAGAACTTTTCTACCTTAGATTCTTGTAGTGACTCCAGATTGGTAGTAGTAATAGCTAATGAATTAGCAATCTGATTTTTCTCTCTATGAAGTGATACTATGTTGAAATATTTAAAGTTTTTAATTAGGTACCATAATTTATGCTTGTATCTCTTTAAATATGATAGCTTTCACTAGTATTTATTTTTGAATTGATTGACCACTAGCTCTGAGTCACCAAATACTAATATTTGATTGACATTATTCTTGAGTAAAAACTATAGTCCTATAACTAAAGCTTCATACTCAGCTCTATTATTAGTACATGGAAATTCAAACATATATACTACCAAGAACCTTTTACCTTATGGATCAACCAACTCAATTCCTATCCCTGATCTTTGCTTGGATCTAGAACCATCAAAGTGTAAAGTCTATAGCTGATTTGAAACTTTAGGTTCTAAATTTTTTACTTTATTTAGAGTAATAAAATTATAAAGACCAAGGTTGGGTGACTCATAATTTACCTCTTCATTCTTGACATTTTACTCTATAATGGGATAGTTCATTCTCAGATGTCTATCAATTCTAATTTGGTTTTCAACTCCTCTCCATGGTAGCCATATATGAAAAAAGTCTATAGAGAGATATTCATTAAGTTTTTTGGACCAATCCCTATTCAACACCAGACCATAGCCTTCAATTATGTCCACCACTATAATATGAATGATAATTTGCACTCTTGCCTTAGATGCTACCTAAATGCACACATTATTCAATTCTCTAACTATTGGGACCACTATCTTATATAGTTGAGAAACTATCCTCTTTGAAGGGCTTCACATGAGACTAAGATTTTGACATATGGATGTAGGCATTATAGTTATAGATGTTCTAAAATTAATTAAAAATTTATGAATGTTCTTACCAAATGCCCAAATAGTCAATAGAAAGGGTGAAAAGTTTTGCTTAATTTTGTAGATGACATTAGTGTTATATGCCTTTGATTTATCCATGGATGCTTTTGATTTATTCATATACATCTTTATAGTAATGGACTTATAGAGCATCTCCATTTTTTATTGATCTGTGTTAACTCATGAAGAGTTATATTCACCTTAATCTTCTTCATATCCTAAAAAATATTGTGTCATCCTTTACTTTGTTCTTCCTTGCTCTGCTACTAATTTTTACTCTTTAGAGGGGGTGGATTATTGTATACCTTAGGATTATAAGTAATCACCATGGTATTTGGAGGAGTTTATGTTATGAGTGGATAATTATTCCTTAAATTTTATGTACCTCTCTAGAACTTATAGAAAGTGTGAACTTCATCCATATTGTCTTCTAGTTTATTGTCATCTTTACCTAGAAAAGAATACTCATGAGTTTCAAACAACATGGAAGTGTTAGAAGAGATAGTATTTTGATGATGCTCAGGTAGATTATGCATTTGATCATTTCTAACCACCTTTTTCTAAAAGATTTTGAATGCAATGCAAAACTCAATGTAGTTGATCTCACCATGCTCAAAAGTATTATGAATTATTCACCAATTAGGAAGGTCCATCTCTGTTATGTTGATATTTGGAATCTTTTTAGGTTATTTAAGCCTATTGAATGATCTATTGTATATCTAGAATCTAGTATTTTGATTTTTAGTTGGGACATTTACATTTCCCATCTTCCTTTACATATTAAAGAAATCATTGCTCAACATTTGAACCATCTTCTAAATAGAATCCAATTCTACTTTTTTGGAATCAGTACCTTATAAAATAGTAGTAGGGAGTGTAGTTTCCTATTGGTTTTGATCATATCCATTACCCATTGTATGGTTATTAAAGTAGCCAAAATTTAGTTGTGTTGTCTGCATCAATGGAGGTAACTAATATAACTAGTTCTAATTTAATGTTGAGACATTATAATTTGGATGCAAAACTATATTTGGTGCTAGAAAACCATTGTTGACATTAGGCACTCTATGTGTCTAAGGATTGACCTGCCTCTCTATGATGATAGCCTCTTCGAATACTAATGCCAAAGTGTTAGCCACTATTGCTCTTATCATGAACATAATAATGATAGGGTCCAAGGCATTCTCGTATATTTATAATGATAATGTTGCCTCTAGTTTATATCTTTAGGTTAGACAATTTTACATCTTCTACCATCTTACGTTAAAATCACATATGGGCTCATTAGGTTCCCTATTCATGTTGGTGAAGTGCTAGAATACCAAACTAGGATTCGTAACCTATCTAAACTATGAAAGAAAATATTCTTGACATTCATCCCAAGAAGTGATGGAATTTTATATAATATTTAAATACCAATTATAAGTAGAATCCATCAAAGTGAAAGGAAATAATCTACATGCAACATTCTCATCTACGACATTCATCAATCTCAAAGTAGATTTAACTGATTTGATATGTTCCTATGCTATCCTTTGTCCTAAAGTAGAAAAGGATGGAAATTAATTTTCAAGATTTTGATGAAAATCATGCATGTCTCCTAGGATTACAATAGTAGATCCAACTAACAAGGGATGTTTCTGAGCCACTAGTTGATTAAAAGGTAAAGGGTTCCTTACAAGTAAGGGGTTCCCTACTAGAGGGGGATTGTTCTAAACTAGGGTTGTTGGCATAGTTATAGTTCTCCTATGATTTATCATAGGTGAGACTAATAAATTATCCTAGGAATTAGATCTGATCACTCTCGTAGGTGACTATAGTGCTACTTTATGCAAAGGATAACTACTACTAACAGAGGTGTTAGCCCTCTTTCTAGTTCTAGTTGAACTATTGGTATGGTTTTATGCACACCACAATCATAATGAGGTAACCTCTAACATTTTAGGATATTAATGGAGGTGAAATCCACTCCAGGGCATGAGTTATATGTATGCTATTTATTTCAATCTATTGATAGAATAGTGGGTAGAGCACATAGGTTGTTAAAAAGGTTTTTGGATGGAGGTGTAATTCTACTAGTGGTAGTGAATCTCTATGTGAGTTGGTTAAGTGGTTGGTTTCTAATATAGAGTGGGTAAATCTTATAAAAACTTAAAAAAAAGGAGAAAAGGGTAAGGTAGAAAATAAATATTTTATGGTTTTGAGGAACTACTTCCCTGGGTGGTTTTTAAAAAGATAAGTGCTTTCAAAACATGTGCCTATTGCTAATAATAATTGCACACACAGTCAGAAATGGCTAAGAAGTCTAAAGATATAAAGATGTAATAAATTCACAAGCCTCAAACAAAGGTTTCTCCTCTTAGGGTATTTATTTTATACCCTTAATTAAGAGATTATGGATCAGGCTAGTGAATTATCTGAGGTAGCTATTACACACACATAGAAAACTATATCCAAGGAAGCACTCATGCATAATCAGAATTATGAATCAATTTGAACTTGACTATCTTAACCAATTTATTTAGTAATGTTTTAACAACTTTTGTACACCTAAAAATTAGTATACAAATTAAAAAAATCAAGAATCTATTCACAACTTTTTCACACTAAATATTATTGAAACTTACAACCAAATAAAGTAACAACTAATCACACAGAATTGGAAATAAAATATGCAAAGACATTTAATGATGATCAAAATTGATTTTCCTCCTATATTCAAATTTCATTTGACAAAAATCCAAGTTGGATTATAATTGTTTATATAGGCTTGGAGAAGGGGTTGCGTCATCCTCTAAGTTTATGTAAGGTCATTACATGTGATAGTTAGAATATGAGTTCTAATTGTGGTCTAAAAATATAATAAGAGTTTATTTACACTTATCAATTTAAAATAGTCTTTGCCAAAGCTATGCAACATGTTTATGTTTATAATGATAGAGGCTATTTTTTTATAATTATAGATTGAACTATATGAAAACTACAAATAGATACATCATTTATCAAAACTACACATGCCCTTTTTTATAGGTTATGAGAACAACTTGTTCATATTTTAGATTATCCACCTTTAAATAAAACTTAGATATATACTAAAGGACCAAAATCACTTTACCCATGTTTTAGAACTAGTGGCACTACTATTATTTGTGACTAATTTGAACCATACATTTCATGCTTTCCTGTGCCTTTTATAGAATATAGAACTTCACTTTTATATTCACCATTTAGATTGAGACATGTGTGTTCATACTCTAGCTTTAAACTATGAGACCCAATGTTTATTGATAACTATATCACAATCAAAAGATATATGTGTTTTGTCTATTGCTATCTTTTGAAATATGACATGCATCAACAACTAATTGAGCCCAAGATCTTTGAAAAGTCCATCTAGGACTTCTACCATCGATCCTTTGTATGATGGAATGTGAGCATGCCACTTACCAGCTCTATAAGACCTCTATGTGCTTTGAACATTTTTATGCCACTTAGAAGCTCTTTTTTCATTCCAAGAACTTTTAAAAGTCCATTTTTATCTCACACCATCAATCCTTGAGTATTGATTTAACATGGGTCATTGGATCTATGTACTGGGCTCCTTGCTTCTTCATGGGTCATTAGATCTATGCACTGGGCTACTATGATAGTGATAGTTATCACTCTCATAGAGTTTTGACATTTTAACTAGCTCTCACATCATTAAATCAAATGTGCTCGAGTGGATGTGTATTATAGGATCTTGATTTGATCAAAATGATACTTTAGAAGATTAAATTTGATGTTCATACAACCATCAAATGATGTCCTCATGACCATCAATGATTTCTATAATGACTATCAAATTTAATTCCACAAATTAGTCCATTATCAAGGTTAATTTTAACATTCACATGCCCATCAAATGACATCCTCAAGACCATCAGATGATGTCCACATGTATTTTAAATTTAATCTTAGAAGTTTAATGCATTATCAATGTTAAATTTGATGTTTACATGACCATCAAATGGCATCCTTATGCCTATCAAATGATGTCCTTGTGACCATCAATTGGTGTCACTATAACTATTAAATTTAATATTGTCAATCTGACATGTGTCATTTCTTTAGGATTCCCTACTCCTACAAGTATAAATGAAAAGAACACTTAACACAATACTTTTGAAGAATATTTAAAAAGGACCCTGTATGAATATTTTGCCTAAGGTTTTAATATTTAATAAAATATGATTTGGGCCTTAGATAAAATGTCAAATTAAGATTAAACATAATGAAGTGTTCTCTAATTAAAGGTGTCACTTGGTAGTTTGGAATTTGTTTTGGAGTAATTATTGTGGGAAAATTATCACATGTTTCTATGTGGGGGATTTGTTTCAAAAAAAATGTCCAAAGGAATTCAATGAAGGGTAAGATGCCTAAGATAAAATTCCTAAAGGAATTGGCCAAAGGTAAAAAGGGTTTGGGATAAGAGTCCTAAAGGGTAAGTATCAAGAAAAAAATGGTCTAGGATGAAGTCTTGAAGGGTAAGTGGTCACTTCAAAAATCCTAAAGGGTCTTTTTAAAAATGTGCAAAGGGTAATTGGTCACTTTAAAAAGCATGAAGGGTATTTTTAAATTTTTTTGAAAGGTAAGTGGTCACTTCAAATGCCAAAAGGTCACTTTTAAAATGTTTGAAGGGTTAGTTTAGAGAGTCTAAATGGCATGTGTCCTTTGGGGGAATTGTATCAGGGCTTTTACATCAGACAAAATGTCTGAAACACAAAGTCTGAAGGAATTATCCTAGGATAAAAGTCCAAAAGGATAGGCTTGAAGGGTAAAAGACACTTGAGATAAAAGTATTGAAGGGCATGCTCAAAAGGGTCAAAGGGTCTACTTTATGACAAAAGTGTTCAAAGGGTCTACTTCATAAGGTAAATTTTGATGGGAAAGAGTACTTTCAAAATCTTGAAGGGTATGTTTATAAAATTCAAAGGGCATGTGCCCTTGATAAAACTTCTAAAGGTTAAGTCAGAGGTAAAGGGTCCTTTCATAAATCCCAAAGGAATTCTATTATGGGAATTATTTTAGACAAAATGTCCAAAATAATTATCTTTAAGACCCAATTCTATCTAAAAAAATGTTTGAAGGAATTCAATTGGCTTGGGGAATGTGTCTTAGATGAAATGTCTAAAGGAAAGGTTTAGAAAATCAAAGGTGCAGGATAAAAGTCTTGAAGGAAATGCGAGGAGGGATAAAGGGCCACTACAAAATTCCCAAAGGAATTATGTTAGGTAAAAAGGTTGCAACAAAAATGCTGAAGGATGTATTACACAAAGCCCAAAGGGTAGGTTGGTAAGGCAAAAAGGGTATTTCAAAAGTTCCAAAGGGAAATTCTAATATCCCAAATGGTACTTTATATTTAGAAATAATCTAAAGGTTCTAATTTTTAGGGAATTTGTCCATGACAAAAGACCTGAAATATCTAATTCGTAAAGGCCAAAGGGAAATGTCAATTATGTCAGGCAAAATTCCCATGGAAAAAAGGCTTGTATAATAATTCCATCGAAGGAATTATTTCAGATAAAATGTCTACAAAAAATTATCCAATTAAGTTAAGTCTGCAATAATTCATATGTGGTAAATATCTCGATAAAGACAAATAGGATAAGTCTGACACAATAAATCCAATAAGATAATAAGACCTAAAATAATAAGTCTCAAGAGGATAAAAAAGATAGTCCATAAAAACATAAGTTCATAACAACTAGCTCAAAATAACAAACTTGATAGAATAAGAGATGTATTCTATGGAAACATAATACCAATGCCATGTTTCTAAAATATGAAAGGCCAAATCATGATATTTTCCCAAAATTTACATAAACATATAGAAGATGTGGCTCAAAGTCAAAAAAATAATCTAAAAAGAGTGGGTCCTCATTTTTTATGGAATGAAGGGGGTGTTGGGTACAAAAAAGGATGCCCTAAACTTTATACATCTATTAAAAACTTGATTCCAATAACTCATAAAGTCTATTGCATTCTTAGAAAAAATAACAATGTCATCAAGATAAACAAGGATCATATTGTTGATAAGACCCTTAAAGTCCATATCCATAACTCATTAGAAAATTTCCCTAGTGTTCACCAACATTACAGGAATTTTTATATATTCATAGGTTCCCCATTTAGTCATAAAATCCATCTTGAACTAATTAGACTCTTATAAAAGTATTTGGTTATAGCCTGAATAACCGTCCAGAAGGGAAAAACTCTCAGCTCTAGCTACTATTTAGAGAATCTAATCCATTAGTGTGAGAAGGTAATAGTCTCTGAGGGATGATTTATTAAAATACCTAAAGTATATACATAACCTAAACTCCCCATTCTTTTTCCTAACATGGACTATATTGGTTACCGAAGAAGAGTGTTTAATCGTAAAGATTATATTAGACTCAATGATTTTAGTTAGTTATTTTCTCATCAATGGTTCTAAATTGTGGTTTATAGATCTTTACTTCTACCTAACTAGTTTTTCATTATAATTTATCTTAATTTATGTGTTGATCTAGGACTAGGTCAAATCCATAAATATCCTTGTATCTCCAAGCAAATACATCATCATAATTTCTTCAAAGACTAATGAATTTTGCCTTTTCAAGATGAGTGCATACCTTTCTAGCTTTCAATATTTTTCCATTAGATATGGTCACTTTCTCAATTTTATTTCTTAATTTTCATGTTTTTCCTTTCTCCTTTGAACTAGTCATCTAAATTTAAGACATTATCTAATGTGACCAGCCTTTGGGCCACTTATTTCGTTGCAACTGAATGATTTGATTTTCATATTGTGCTTGTAGTCTTGAATGGTTCTTGGAAATAAAATCTACCTCATCTTGTAATAAATTGTTGATTTGTTGATCATTATCAAACACTTTCTAATTGAATTTATTATTTGGGACTATTAGCCTTACTATAATCTTGACAACGTGTTTTTTTATCTCTCATGACATTACAAGGTAGATTGTATTATGATCCTACCAATGCAAGTGTATTTGCATCATCATTATTTTCCTTTGGGATAAAATGGATGTTAAAAGCTTAAAATCCTTCAATCAAGTCCCAAAATATATGTTTATATGCCTTCAATATATTTTTATTTGATGCATTCTGAGCTTTGACATGATTTATAATTAGTTCACTATCTCCAAACACTTGTAATGTCTTCACTCATTTTTTTGCTAATTGATGGATTTAAATCAATGCCTCATATTAAACCATGTTAGTAGTGAAACTGAATTGTAGTCTATATGAGAAAAGGAAATTATCCCTTTGAGGATATACCAATACTACACCTTCACTATACTAATTTATACTCATTGAGAGATCAACATAGATCTTGCATACACTCTCAATTTATTCTTGAGTCTTTATGATGTTTATCTCAATAGAATCTTTCTCAAGAATATAGTAATTGCCTACTCTTGTCTCTTCTATGTATTCATATAGAGTGCTCATTAGCCCATTCATCTACCATATGGTCTAGAACCTCCTTTAAAGGTGTGGTGGTCTCATGCATGATGGAACTATCTTTTAGGTCATGCATTGTGTAGTTCATGTCAATTGGATTAGGTGATTATGAATATATATGATCTCTACAAATAATCTAAACCTTGATAATAAACTTATTTCCATATACAGTCCTCAACAACATGTGTGACCAGTCATATGAAAAGTACCCACCCATTTTTGTAATGAAGTCTCTTGAAATACAAATGGTAAAATAAGGAGGCAGATCTATAACAAAAATGTTTTGGGTGATGGAGAGGATATGACATGTATGTAGATTAAGATTTCACCCCTTAATGATCCATATGGTTTTCAAAACTATACCATATAGTTTTAAAACTCATTTTACTATTGGGGTATATTATATACATAGAATATCAGTTATTTTCTTAGGTGTGAGAGAGCCACTTGCACCTAAACCAATCATACATTTATGGAAAATGTGTTTAACTATGATCAAGGAGATATAAAATGGTGGTGTATTTCTTCTCTTGATATACTCTCCCTTCTTAGGTTGACACAAATTTGTGGAATTAGTTAAAGTGGCCTTTTATGGCTCATGTGGATAATAGGTCTTCAATGCTTCTTGAAACAAATTCCTTTGAGAGGGATTGGAAATGGATTCCCACATGTTCACATTTAAAATTGTATTCTTCATTTTTTCAACTATGTTAAAGGGAATTTTATCTCTTTTTGTTTGAAATTTTGAGATAGTAACAATCCTCCTTAGCATGTTGACTGAATTAAGGTTGATTCTCCTTTTGGGTAGTCTGGTCTATTTGTGCTTGGGTGGTGGTGACATTCACCTTATCTTTGAAAAATTCACATGGATATTTGTAAATATAGACTTAGCCAACTGAGAAATATTTCTCACCTTCCATTTCTCTCTTTTTAAACCTTGTATTATAATACACATGGTTATCAATTGCATTTGGTGTTTGGTTTTGATTTATTTCAATGAAGTCATACTCCTACCAATTTACCAAAATGGATTCATTTGATTGGTTTTGGGCATACTCATGAACTTATTCCCTTTGTGAAGTCGATTCTTATGGCTACTCTTCAGGATATGATATGATTTGCACCATCAACGTTTGGTTTAACACTCCATTTTCATAGTTAGCCTGATTATGTTGATAATTTCAAGGAAAGCACCACTTATAATCTTGGGCTATATTTTTTTGGACAAGCACAATATATTTTGAGGTGATAACATCATTATCACTTTATGTATTAGATGGTCTAGGGTAAGTAATCTAGTCTTTGGATTGTGAATTATTTTGATAAGGTTGCCTAACATGTTGATATGACTAATTAAATTGTTAGTATGGTATATAATGCTAGTCTTTTTGTCTCTTTAAAGATACTATTTCATTGATAAAAATCTACAATGGTGATTTAAATTCATGTATCTCACTAGGAAGAGAAGAAAATGTAGTTGGTGGACTGACTAAAATAAGGATAGGTACCACTGAAGGTTGAGTAGTAAGATGATTGGGTGGTGCCTCTAGAAAGAGAGGAATGGGATCAATTTTATAGTCAAACATAGATATTTCTCAACCCTAAAAACAATTTCATATGCATCAGGAAATATAATTCCTCCCATGGATTGGACCATTATAGCTATACCGCTATTTAGAGCTCTCAAATAATACAAGAATGTAGTATTTAGAGATGGTTTAAACAAATGTGGTATTCTATCCCAAAATCTTTGTAATTTGAAATTAAATTCAACCATCAACTCATGTGAGGCTCTTTTAATGGTGGTGAGATTATCCATCAAAGATAAATGATAATTTTTTTTTTCAAATTTTATGCATAAATTCTTTCTTAGCTCATCCTAATTATGAATGGAATTAGGCCTTAGAATTCTTTACCATTAGAGATATTTCCATTTCAATGAAGTTCAAAATAACCTAACTGACACATTATCTTTAGTGACATGGTGTAACGATCATGTTAGCAATATATTTTATGTTTTATATAGGGGTAGTTGAATACTCACTAAAACAAAATGAAAATATCTTAAGAACTATGAATTTAATGTCATAATACTATGCTAGAGCCAAAGGACTACCTCTATTAAAGGTCACAAAAATATGGTTTTTTTAGGTAACCATAAAGGAAATATGAAAGAGTCTTCCTCTAGGTTAGGTAAATATTCCAAAATGGGGAGTAGACTAATATCTAGGGGATGATTATCTTTAATCACTAGCTCTCATAATAGGAGATATATATGATATAAATCTTCTTACTCTAGGGAGTATATGTAACTCAATAAAATGAAAATCAATAATTATTGAGGATGATCTTGTTTACCTTGGGATAAGATGAAGAATTGATATTTTATAAACTAGGGATACTTAGAGTTTTTAGGTGCTTATATAGGGTTTTTTAAATACTACAAATAACCTAAGATCAACACCAAATACTTAGACAAACTTTTTAAATATTATCCCACTAGACATGCCATAAATTTTTAACACTTAAACCTTACACCCCCTAAATTGAAGGATGGATTAGTGAAATAATGGGATCAACCCCAGGGTACAGGACCCTTGTCTCCTTAGGGTGAACCTTTGAAGAAGGTCATCTTCCTTATTAAACCAAATTCACCTAGTTTAAGACCAATTAAAAACCTCATTCTACTACATGAAACACCTAACTAAATTGTGTTAAGCTATTTGACACAAAAAAAGGGGGAGAGAAATGAACTAAAAATTATTAAGTGGTGATAAACCAAGGATTTAGAGAGCACCTATTCTTGATTCTTAAAACATAAGAAAATATATGAGAGATGAAGTCTTATGCACAATCTCCATTTTAGACTCTTTAGTTTCATAGGTATTTCATGTGTAGGTGAGTGACCTTAATGTAGTTTTAGGAGGGATTGAAATCACCCATATCTAACTCATGCATAGGATTGAATAGACATAATTTATGACCTAAAAAAAGATTTTTTTTTGCATAGAGGTGCATGGAAGATGGATAATAGTGAGAGGGAAATATAGTTTCCACAATCAAATATTAACAAGCTATAAGATTACACACTAATTCTAGAATATGGAGAAGGAAACTTTAATTAAATTTATTTTCATGCTTGAGCATGGCATTACAAAACTCAAAAGAAGAGCTTTATTATAACAAGGATAGGGATTCATTTACATCAACATTTTTTCTATATATAGACTATTTGGCTTAAAGAAACACTAAATGCCACTTGGATTGAAATATAGAATTCAAATTGCTAGATAGGTTCCAAAGGACCAAATACATGATGTTTTATTACTACAAGTCTAGTTCATTAAGGGTTGGGAAGCTCAAGGTCTATGAGCTAGTCTAGAAAGTTTTTCATACCAATTCTATGGAGCCCATGTATATTTTAATGTTAGCTTACAAATATTGATTATGCAGGAGCTTCAAATTATTTTGGGATTTTATTATATGTACATCTCCTTAGACTCATGGATGTTTCCCCATTTGAATAGGATGAGTAGACTTTACATAATTGGCCTTAACAATTTCATTTACACTTATTCATGTGTTTGGAAGATATATTTGTGCATTAAACACTCATGATGTTTGGGGCTGAGTTAATATCTATGCTTGAATTATAGATTGGTGACCTGAGTCACCAATGCTATCTCTTTATTGTCCTAGCCTTGGGCTTCTACATTTTTACTTGGCCACTTTTTTTGACTTAGGATTCCACTCTATTTACTAATTAGTTTTCACATGTCTAATTATTTTGGTTAGCTACCAATTCAACATCCATTTGTCATGTTGATTTGGACTTGTGATTGGTTTTCTCCATTGACTATCTTGAGTTTGAGATTAGTTTTAACATCATATTCTATCATTGAGATCATATTTTTTATGCAGATATCAATAATTCAATGTGAGTTTAGGATTATTTATTGAGTCAAAAATATCAAATTTAATCCTACCTCATTATCTTCAATAGACCTTCCATTTCAATTCCCTTGAGCTCACCTACTTTAATCAGCTCAGGCTCTCACACACAAATCCTAGGTTATGTTTCCCTAAACTTGAGTTCTCTTTGGTTATAGTTGCATTGTCTTACAACTCAAGATTAGGTTTGAATTGTGTAACTAAAACTTAGGTTTGATTTTTACAACTTGATATTGAACTCATAATTTATATTTATTCTTGGGATTAATCTCACATTGGCATGAATTCATCATGGAAAAATTCTTAACACAAAATTTATTTGCCTTATAACTAGGTCTAAATAGACCATTATGTTTGGGCCCATGTTATTAGGTAGGACATATGGCTTCCTACCAGGGAATACACATGGCATTGAGGAGTTTCCCATGGTCCTATTGGAACATATCATTACTAACTAGGATACCTCAGTATCACTCCTTTGGGTTTAGAAACTCTTGTGACCTCCATGTATTCCTTTAGTCGTATTGGGTCTTGGTTATGTCCTTAGTGTCATCATGATCCATGGTGGTACCATGTCGCATCATTAAAAATCCTTGGTATATTTTTGTAGTCTAATTAGTCATCATTATCTTTCAGGCTCTAGGATAATGGATGGATACAATGTGATAACCATCGAGAGTTTGGATATGTGGTGGCTGGTTTACCACTACTATTATATATTCCTCAAGCTTCAAGCTTCTAAATTTATACCATGTGATGTACATTTTGGGCTTAGAGTGTTGGAATAATAATCATTGAGGGGGGAGGTGAATTAGTGTCTTCAAAATATTCATTCAATTCCACTTAAGCATACATGAACCATTCATACAAATCATGAACATTTAGCAAAACATATGCAACCATACAAGATCATTAAACACATTACCTATGTGGGAAACCCTCAAGGAGAATAAAACCCACTAATCTCTATAAATGGAATATAATACTATAATAAAAGAAAAATATTTAGTGAATCACCAACTCTACATGGAGCACCAAACCCACATGAAGCACCAACCCCAACTAGTCAATCACCCACTCAACCAGGCTTGAGCAGGCACCAACCTACTATAGTGTTGGATTAAAAATAATATTATCTCAAGCATTAGTCATGAAAATCACAAAATAATGCATAATAAATAATAATCTAGGCTAACCTATTCAATGGGGTTTGCTAATTATAATAAGAAGCAATTGAAAGAAATCACATATGCATATTACCTTCCCAAGTGATTCCACCATCCAAAAGTATCTTGAATCATGTTTTCCCCTTGATTTTTTGTTAATGTATTTATCAACAATGGATGCCAATCTTCTCCATCATCTCAAGATCACCATGCATAATCTAGGCTCTTGATATGAAATCACTAATATGACTATAAAATGAATTTATCCTAATTAAAATAAACATTTATCAAACTACACAAATGACTTGTAAAGTGAATCTTGCATTATAATATTACACAATTTAATCTTAAAAATTATGTTCTATGCCCTTCTATTTATAGATTTTCAAATGGGTCAGGATCAACCATGACTGTCCATATCAAAATTAAGATGTGTGGCCATGAATTAATCTACTATTACATAATAAATATATAAATATCATCATAAATATTTGGAATAAAGAGGAATTAATGAGGCAAGGGTGCCCATAAACATGATATTTGTTGCATTTATGGCTTATGGATGCCACCCCATTGATCATGTCATTACATGATGCAATTATTCAAAATCAATTTCTAATAAAGAAAAATTTAATTTACTCCATAGAATTCTTAATTAATATCATAATTTGATTTACTTTTCCTAAGTAAGATTAATCAATTTTAGTGCAATTCTTTGGAAATTGGTGCACAATTAACCATAATGGTTAAAAAGTCATATTACTAGGTCATAATTTGACTCAGGAGGAATTGGAAGGATATGTTAGATGCATATGGATCATGATCCCATTTAAGATGTTGTTGACATAAAATAAAATAGGCATGTGATGTTTGCTTATGAATTAGAATAAAAAAGTGATTTAAGGGCACCAAAATGTGAAATCATCATTTTGACTCGAAATGATTTAAGAAAAGTTAGGAATCACATAAAATTAATTTCCCAATTTAGGGATACATTATCCTAAATCATAACTTGTATATGACAATACCAAACCATTTATCATGTTTATAGTGATTTTGGCCTAAATTGTGCATTTTATTGCAATCAAGTAAGATTGACAATTTCAACACAAATGGTGTTAAGAATTGGATGTCTAAATTTTCCCCTCATTTGAGAAGGTGTAGCGAGACATTTAGATGAATAAATGTCTTTTCAAAGAAAATAGTTTTCAAAAATAAATTGGAAATGACCCATGATTCCCCCTTGATAAGACATATGAGGATGAAAGAGAAGGATTGACTCTCAAAAAGAGAGAAAAAGTGAGATTAACTCATGGAACAGATTAAATCTAGACGAGCTAATGCTTACATGAATTGATTCCATTAATGATAAAAATATAGTTATAATATAATTGAACCCAAAGATGGAGGGAAGGGGAAATATACAATCCAAAAATAAAATTGACACACTTTTAACACACCCAAAGCTAGGGTACAAGATGTGCACTTTAGAACTAGTTAATCCTAAGATAAGTTGCACACTAAAATATTTACATCATGGGAAAAAGTGTATAGATCTTATAATTAGAAGAAGAGAACATTTCATCCAAAGATATAATAAATAATAATGTGATATATTAGTGAAAATATAATTGTGATAAAAAAATTGTGCCCTAGTACGGCAATTTTTTTATCATTAATAAAGAATGGTCTACCCCTGAAGGGCTAATTTGATTCAATGGTTGGTCTAAATGTTGTGCCCCTGTAGGGGAAGTTTGAAATAAATAGATCAAATATATAACCTATTAGATATATTAAAGATGATAAGGTCAAAACATAGATGTGATGGTGTAATGGATTCAATATCCACAAAAATGAAACATACAAGAATGCACAAAGTGATGAAAGAGATGAAAAGAAAAGTAAAGGTGGATGAGCTAACCTAGGATATGTTATATATCCAAGCACTTCCTACATAGTCCAAAATGACCTCAATCTAATGTAGTTCACCAAAAATTGAGAGTAAATGAAATGAGGGATGATGAAAACTGACCAATTACTTGATTAGACTCATGATATATGCTAAGAGATGCATGTCTAAGAATTGAGTCAGATTGCTAAACATATTGATCCTAGTTTATGCATGGTGATCTTGAGAGCTATTCATTGAAATTGTATTGACATTTAGACTTTAATTTAAAGTAAAAAGGGCTTACTATATCAAAATAAATTAGGCATCATAATTATGAAGAACTTATGAGGACATGGAATTTCAATTGCATGGAGATGGTTTAAATGTGCATACCTATAACTAAGGATAATGGTAAAAATAACCAAAACTAGAATTACAACTATTTATATTTAAACAAAAAAGCAAAGACAAATAAAAAACAAAACATAAATGAACCTAACTCAAATTCAAGATATAAAAAATCAAGATTTAATTAGGAATAATAATTTTAAAAGAAAAACAAGAACAAGTTAATAACATGAGATCAAGATATAAATAATCAAGATGTATGTGGACCATCAAGATATTCTTGGAAAAAAGAAAACAAAGAAACAAGACCAAGCATGAAAACAACACCAATAATAATTAAATAAATAAAAGATTTTTCAATTTTAAAATTTTGCAAATGTTTTTAAAATTGTCTAAGTGTCTCAACTTGATTGAGGATTAAGAGACATAGAATGGTCCCACTCATGAAACAACAAGAATGTGCCAAATTAAATGATCATAAGATGGCAAGAGCATAATGAAAATGGGGGACTGAGTTGACCTCAACATGAATTGATTACAACCTATGTAGTCCCATTAAGATGTCAAGTCACAGTAATTATGCCCACAAAAGGTAGTGAAAAATTGACCAGGCCATAATAAGTTCACAATAAAGGCAAATGGCAAGGCTAGGATAATAGTAATGACCAAGTGATCAAACAATGCCTGAAAGACTTCATGGTATAACAAATGTAACATAATGGTATAAAATTCATAGTCCTGAAGGACTTCATAGTCAATGTAGTTCAAAAAATGAGAAAAAATAAAACATAATGGTATAAAATTCATAAAATGAAATAGTCCATATGGTTACCCCCAAGAGACAAGGCATTGTAATGGAAAATGGATATTGGAAAAAATGAAAAATGGTTATACTATTATTTTTTACATGGAGATGCTCATATTAGTCAACATATGAGCAAACCATAATAAATGATCATGAAAATTACTAAACAACACCCTTTTAGAAAAAAATTTCTATCAAGAACTTGTTGCTGATCTATATCTTAATAATGTGTTCGTGACCTTCGTTAGTCATTGATTTTGTTTCCTTCAAACATTGAGACAAGATATCTTGTATCCTATATAAAGGAAAGTGTTTACAAGAATGGTAAAAAATGTTAGGATAAATGATATCAATTGGTAATGAATAAGTGGATGATAATGGAGTGTATAATAAATGGGAAATAAATGAAAACTAAGACTTTTAGTCACAAATAATGTTGTTGATTCTAAATTTGACATAATTTTAGTTGTGGTAGGGCCAAAGACCTCTGAATATGCTCTTGATATGACCAATATATTTTTCTATTATTTAGTCTTGAGAGTATCTATCATATGATTATGTTGTATATTAGAAGCTATAATGATTTGATCATTGATAATGTCTTTAGTTAGCAATGAATAACTTTTGTGCTCAGTTGTTGGTGTTTTTATGAGGTTTCCACTAATGAATTTTTCCTCATTATCCCTTATCACCTCTGAGAAGGTTTCATAAAGAGATGTTAACTTTTGACTTTGATTATCTTTTATCACCTTTAAAAAGGTTTCACTAAAAGATGTTGAGGTTTAAATTTGATTGTCCCCTAGTGACTTCAAAAAAATTTCACTATAAGAGTGTTCTCCTTTTGAATGAATTTTGTCTTTGTCCCCATGATATTATACACCTAATATGTCAACATGGATTTAGTTTAACAAAGTGTGATTCTATCGGTCCCAATCGATATTTGTGGGAGGTGGAATGTCAATATAATGTTTATGTTGGGTAAGAATAATGGAGTGATGAAAGGAAACATAATCCTCATAGAAGATGCTTGGATAACCTATATCGATGCTAAAGTAATCATCCTCAAAACCCATATAAGGATCACAAATATATTCAAATTGATATATAAGATAAGTGTAACCAATGTTGTAATAACCATAGTTGTACTCCATTTCTGAAATTGAGTCCAAGCCAAGGGACTTTAAATCTGATATCAATTTTGATAGTGATTCTACTTTCGATGCTAAATGTGATGTTATTTCAAAAAGTAAACTTGCCTATAATTTTGATTCTTCATTTGATGTGGCTATTTATATAATGATCTTATATTGAATGTTTGGTTTTGGATAAATAATGGACTATGATGACATAATAAGATCTATAAAAATTGATTAATCTAAGAAGGGTTCAACATAGATTGACTTATATAAGTGAATCCAATCAAAAAGAGGGAACTATTTAAGGTATGACTTGACATAATATTATCTATCAAAAGGAGACTCCTCATTGAGTGGAAAAAGATCAAGAGATAACTCTATAGAGACTAGTTTGTCAAGGAGATGAGGCTCTTTAAAAATAGGTAAAACATGAATAGGTGATTCATCATAGGTTGACTCATCATAAATGGGTGTTTAAACAATAACATTGTGATCTTGGTTTATAATTTTTTGAAAAATATCAACCTTGAACACATTTTGGTCCTCATAAGATGGCTCTTGAAGAGGTAATGGTTGTTGTTGAGGTTCATAGATCAGTACAAAATTTATAAAGTGGGGAACATTTGGCTGAGTGTGAATAATGGTCTATGGCTCAATAATATTATCTCTAAAAATTAAACTATTAAAAAAGGGATCAACAATAATTAGTTTAGTAAATGCATATTCTTCAACAATAGATTCGATAGATATAGGTGATGGGCCTATAATGGTAATGAATAGACACTACATAGTTTGGTTACTCATGTAAACCAAAGGAAGAGGTCCTAAAATTGTAGCCTTCACATTTTTTAGATCTTTATTTCTCACACAAGATAAAGGATAATAGCCTAAAATAGTAACCTTCACATGTTGTGGAGCTTGATCACTCACAAAAAATGAAGGGGGATAACCTAAAATGGAAACCTTTAAGCATGACACATAAATTGAAGGAGGGTATCTTAAAATAGTAAATTTTAAGTGTGGTGCACAAATTGAAGGGGAAGGACAAGGATGATGTATAAAAATAGGCATGGATATGATTGGTATTCAAAAAATAGGTTTGAAGAGGATGACATACTCACACAAGATGGAGTACTTATGTATACCATAATAATGCTCTAACTCAAAACTAAGGCCACAAGAGACCCCAAAATGAGTATACCTTAGAATCATGTATATAAGGTTATTTTCTATGTTTGACAAGATTTTGACATGTTTTTTAAATGTTTAAATAAGGTACGTGTTTTGATCTTTTCTAAACAAGGTGACAAGGTAACTAAAGAGACTATAAAAAGGAGGGTGGCATAGTACCACACACAATTAGAATAATGGTGTTCATGAATTTACTCAAAATTGGGTAGATTGAAATCATATGAATTTAAAAAGGTATGATATCTTAAAAATACTAGAATATAACCAGTACACTAAAATGTAGACTTTCAAGATATGTCAATACCATAAAAACTAGTTCAACTTCAATGAGTTGCTAATAGGAAACTAGAAGAAAGCCCTTCAGATTAGGAAGGAGACAATATACACCAAGAAACTCAATATGTGAAAACATGCAATAATTACTAAGTATAAAAATAGAACCAAATGGATAGCACAACACCACCACATGGTAATAGGAATGGTAGTATAAAATTTTATTATATAACTTAGAGTGCAAGCAATGCACAATATGACCTAAGTTCACCAATGAGGAAAATGGATGATGAGTCTATAAACAACCTTTAATCCAAATGGGAAATTGAACCCAAGTTATCTCAAGTCAAGTGTAAATGGTGAACCCAATTTAACACATCAACCTTATGAACTTAGAAAGGTGAAATTTCAAATTCAAACTATCGATTAAGGACTTAAAGATAATTTGGGAATTGGCTTAGATTCAAATGGGCATCATAACCACACCAATTATATAATATGACATAATGTTTAAGATGATAATTTTTAACAAGGTAAATATGGATTTGGATTTTACCAGCGTAATGCCTCCTTGTTCAAGAAATTGGTGGATAATGTGTTTGGTTATGAAGTGGGTTTACAATCAAGTTCTAAATTCAATCAAGGACCAAGTAAGCTAAGACCAAAATACAAATTCAAATAATTAATCATCCTAAGCCTTAAACTAACAAGTTTTTATTTGTATTTTTATAATCTATCTATATACATATACTTGGAAGGAATTTTAAGTGTTCATCCAAAATAAAAGTGCACTAGATGGTAGGGTATTTTACACCCCCTTCTTCCAAGTGATAATATGGTGACATGGACCTTTGGGTGCACCCTACATTAAAAATACTCTATGGTAAGTGGGGATTTATAAAACATACAATTTATTACCATCTATGTGGTCCCAAGTGTGGTTAACACAAGGGATGAAACACATCAATTGAGTTCATACCGATCAACTTATCATGAAAGGGTATATTACTTTACATGATGATTCCATTTGTGGGTTGCTTAGTGGAATCCCCTAATTGACTAAAATTTACTTGAGCTTCAATTACTAAAGGATAGGTTAGTTACTCAACCCCTATCTCTAGTAGTATGTGTACCCTAATTTATATACCCCATCATGGAATAGGGTTGAAACACTATCAGGAGATGAATCCCATAATCCATGTTACCCTAGAGAACCCATGGGAGGTAATTACATCCCCCTCACAAGTAAACTTTAATGAAATAGTAAAAAGGCTTTAAGTTTGTTTCTAGATCAGCCAAACTATACGAGTTTTGATGAGAGCCTAGATAACTTCATTTTTTATGCTATGGACAAAGGCTCAATTACAATGAAAAGGTGATTTTGATCAACTGATTTCCCTATAGGGGATGGGGGAGAGAATACACATGAAATTATTCTTTATCAAATAATATAACAATCAAATGATAGAATAATTTCATAAAACAACTTCAATAAATTTGAAATTTAAGTGAAAGTTGAGTTTTATAACACCAAATTTGAAATGTGAAGTGAAGTTCTTGGCCCCTTGGCCTTAGTTTAAATTTTTTTTGAAAAAGATCCACTTAAACATTCAAATAAACCATCCAATTTTATTTTGAACACCAAAGGGAAGATTGCTAATTATTTTTAAACACCAAATAAAATGTTAAAAAGACTTAATTATGCTGAAATGAACACTTTTCCTTGTAGGTCCTACAAAGAAAATTTAGAGTCTTTTTTAGCTTTGAAGAATATTTGTAAATGAAAAAAGAATCTTTGGATTTATTTCTCTAGGGTCTATATTTTTTCAAAAACATAGAGACTGACATCGATTACTGATGATCGATGCCAATTATTAAAAGATCTACATTATTTGTATCTTAGCTATGGTCAATCGAAAAAAATTGATAATGGTCTCCTGTGAACCCAAAGTCAAAAATTTTATGATCAAAAATACTTGTTAGCTCACTTCTTAGGATAAAAATTCCAAAAGAAAACCTTATGGATCAAGAAATTTTATGACCAGAGACTTATAAAATTCAATTTGACAAAAAATCCTTGAATAAAGCTCAATTTTTTATAAAAATTTAGCCATATTTTCCCTTGCTACCCAATTGATGCCAGTTTACCTTAAGGAATGCTAGTCATGCAAAATTGATATTAGTCTGTGACCTGTGCATGCACAAAAACATTAGAAACATAGGAAATTGAGCATAAAAACTATTATTAAAGGAATTTTTAATGACTTTAATGGAAATCTGAGATTGCCAAGATGTCTTTCTTGCTTGAATGGATGCTATGGTCCCACCAGGTGGGCCAAAATGTAGTGTTCAATTTAAAAAGAGGATTATCTCAAGCATTAGTCATGAAAAACATAAAAGAATGCATACAAACTAAAAATCTAGGACAACCTATTCAATAAGGTTTGATAATGAAAATAAGAAGAAATTGAAATAAAGCACATATTCATATTACCTTCCCAAGTGAACCCACCATCCAGAATTAGTTCCAAGCATGTTTTCCCCCTTGATTTAGTGTTCTTGTCTTTGCCAATAATGGATGCCAAGCTTCTCCATCATCTCAATATCACCATGCATAATCTAGGATCATGATATGAAATCATAAATATGCCTATCAATTGAAGCTATCCTATTTCAAATAAAGCATTTATCAAACTACACAAATGACTTGTGGAGAGAACCTTACATTATAAGTTTACACAATTTAAGCTTAAAATGATGTTTTATGCCCTTCTATTTATAGATTTTTCAAATGGGTCAGGATCAACCATGATCATCTATCTGAAGATTGAGATGTGTGGCCATGAATTAATCTAATATTACATAATAAATATATAAATATCCTCATAAATTTTTGGGAAGAAGAGGCATTAATGAGGTATGGGTGCCCATAAACCTGATATTTATTATATTTATGGCTTATCAATATCACCCCATTGATCATGTCATTAGGTGATGGAAATATTTAAAAAAAATTAAAAAAATAAATATTCAATTTGATCCATTTAATTCTTACTTAAGCTCATAATTTTATTTAATTTACCTAAGTAAGATTAATCAATTTTAGTGTAATACTTTGGAAATTGGTGCACAATTAATCAAAATGGATAAAAATTCATATTACTACGTTGTAATTTGACTCGAGAGGAATTAGAAGGCAATGTAAAATGTATATAAACCATGATTACATTTATAATGTTTCCAATAGAAAATAACATAGGCATATGACATGTTCTTATGAATTAGAATAAAAAAGTGATCCAAGGGCACCAAAATGTGAAATCCTCATTTTGACTCGAAATGATTTAAGAAAAGTTAGGAAACACATAAAATGAAATTACCCCATTTAGGGATAAAATATCCTAAATTATCACTTTTATATGACAATCTCAAACCATTTAGCATGTTTTAAATGATTTTGGCCTAAATTGTGCATTTGAGTGTAATTCGAATAAGATTGACAATTTCAACACAAATGGTGTTAATAATTGGATGTCTACACTTGCAAGGAGGACCCAACCCCATAGATGAATAAACACCAAATTATCCTCCTAAAACTTTTTATCACCTTTATAAAACCTTTTTATCACACAACAGATGAGGATCAACATATTTATCTCTTCTCACTCTTTTATCCCTCTCGAATTGCCTTCTAGGCTTCTTTGCTCAACTAGGTCACTTCAAGACAAATTAGGTCATATGACCTTGATATTCATCTACAATACCCATTTTAGTTATTCATGATATTATATTTACACCCCTATTATTATCTATAATACCTCCTTTATACCTTTAAAGTGTTCTTTCCTTTGTTTGCACTCACTTATTCTCTAACTAGATAATTAGGCCTATTAGGCCTTGTTCTTATACAATCCTTTAGTTCATATACCTCTTGGTAAAAAAACATATTCAAACTTTTATTACCATTAAAATATGTATTATATAAAATTTTATACATGAATCAATAATTACAATAGGTTTTCCTCAACTTAAAATACCAAAACCTCTTTTAGGCCTTTAGGAGACCTAATTACATTAAGCCTTCATTAGTACACATTACCCTTTCATGACCTTGGGACTCTTTAAAAATCCACATATGGTAGTAACAATTCATATAATATGAAAATAAACCATTAATAATCTCATATTATGTCCATGACACATTTTACCTCCAACCACCACTTGAATCACACCATTAGTACTTTTCACAATAAGCCTTCACACACATAGAAAGGTGTGTCTTGAATAATTAAAGATAAATTATTATTTATAAATAAAAAATTGATATTAAATCACATACATAGAACCTAAAATACCTTAAAAACTTAAATAAGTGCATTATACTTCATCACACAGGGTAAAAGGACTAAAAAACACTCTTGCAACTTGCTCACTCAAAACTGTCAATTTTCTTCAAAGACCAATCATGGTGGCTCAGACCTCCAACACCTATATAGACATTTTCAATGAATTATTATAAATTTATATGAACCTATGACATATATAAACATAATAAAATATAAAAATCATATGGTCTAGTTTAAACTATTGGTCTTATAGACTAATTGTTTGACCTCAATACACACAGATCTCACTGAGTCAGACAAGACATTTTAGCTTCTTCATTTTCACCACTATAGCTAAATTCCATGATTTATACAAAGAATTAATATGACATAATATTATAAAAAAACATCTCTATGCACTTGGTTTCATTACTCTATTAGGATAACACATTTATAATCATCTTCTTATTGCTACCTAGGTTTTTAACTGTTTCTACCATTAGGCTTGCTAACAATTGGATAACTTGGATGACCAGTTTAGGACACTCGAGGGATATAAAATATATAAAAAACTTCATGTACATGAAAAATGAGTCTCAAGTTTTATCCTCCATCCATTTTCATACTTTGACTTTGTCAACCTGACTATTACAACACTTTTTTTAGAAATTAGCACTTTTGTATAGGGTTTACTCACACACCTGATAACTTAATCACACTTGGAAGATAATGGGAGACTTGGTTAAAATATATAATATATTACCTAATCATACCAATATATTTTAGGCACTTTTTATCAACATTTTCAACATCGGGTCCTTATGAAGGTTTTAAAAGGGTTTAAATTTGTTTCCAATCTTAACAATCATTCATAAAGCATCGACCCTTAATCTTAAAAAAAACATTTAATTTTTAGTTAGGACCCTTCCACATATAAAATGAATATGTTAGGTTCCCATTCAAATGTTTGAAAAGATAATGAGCACAAGAAAAACCTTCTTAGGTAGAGAATTGATTTAACTTATTTTAGGAATAATGGAGTTTTATTCCTATTTTAGTTAAGTGTCTGGATTAATAAATTAGTACATAATATAGTAATAAATATAGTCTTGATTTGTGTACATATTTATATATTTCACATTTTAAAAATATTAATAAATAATAATAAATATAAATTAATTGGAAAATATTCTGAGACAGTTGATACAGAGGTTGAAAATGGTTGTGTAAGACTAGAAAGGTGTCAAAAACATGAATCTAGATTTCATTGGGAAAAAAGATAGGAATGCTAAAAAGATGATGCTTTAGTGTTTGGTGCTATTATCCATTCTTATTTTTTTTGTCCAAACTGATCATAGAGACCTTAAACTTTTTAAGTAGTTGCATTATGCCTATGAAAAATTGAGTGCTAATCATCGATGAAACTTGTTATAGAGATGATTTTATCTTCAAACCATAACCCTCCATCACGCTAGATAAAAAAACATTTGATTCACTTAAAAAATAGAGGGTTAGTGTGAAATATGTACTAAACATGAAATCCACACCCCTTGTGTGGGCAGGTTTCCTATATACCAATACTTTAAAGAGGGATCAAGCCTTATCTAGTTCTCCCACCTAGTGTGCTTTGTGCAATAGTGTGATGTAGATGCAAATGCCAAATTGATAGTGTTTGAGGTGGATACAAATTGGTATGAGGATTTGAATAGGTTTACAATTATGTTGGGTAACTATGTGCAAATAATAGGTAAGTTTGCCTTAGTGCTTCATTTTTATTCTTGCTTATTTTGTAATTTTGGTCACCTCCCTTGTAAATGAGCTTTAAGTGGGATTTTATAGGGAATAATTGGTCATGGGTCAAATGTATTCATTCTAGGTTGACCTAATTAAGGATAAGGACAAGATGAAAATGACTATTGGGGATCAAAGTGTAAACGGATAGGACCACTAAAAATGGGGCACTTCTCTATGGGGTGCTATAGTATAAATGGGGTGCTCTTATCATATAAGCTTAGGACTTAGGAGAATAGGATTAGTAGGGGGAATTCTGACTCGCTAAGGTTGAATGACCATTTAGAAGGTTCTGTAGTATTTGAAATGAGCAAAAAGATGTATGTAAGGGTTGCAAGGGCATGAAAAAAGGACCTAAGGATGGGGTGTCACAAACCACACTCAAACTAATAATTTGGACATTTTATATGACTACATTTACCCCCCTTTATTCTAGTGATGAAACAAAGTGAAATAGTAGGATACTAGAAAAATAGAAAGTGTACTTAACTTACCTACAAAGGTGAAGCCCATGAAGATGTGTGATGCTAAGTGTACAAGAGAGAGCACAATGTGAAGCATAAATATGAAAAAGAAAACAAGGAGTAGATTAGTTCTTACTAGACATGCTATGTCTAAAATAAAAATGTACAAAGGTTGGGTAAAAGAGAGAGGAATAAAAATTAATGAATACACCTCATCGGGTACATGAACCAATATAAAACCTATTGTGATGTTGAGTGATGTTGAGTGATGTTGAGTGATGTTGGGTATGTATTATATGAAGAGTAATTTCATGAATAAAGCTAAGTGCTCAATACCCTGAGGGTGGCTCAATAATACAAAGGTTATCCCTTTATCTCCATCATCGCCCACTATGTAGTGACTATGTGATCATGTGTGTGTTAATCAATGTTTGGAATATGTGTCCAATCCCTCTGAGTAGGTGGCTCAAGAATATAAAGGCTAGGTATTATTTTGGCTCTATTATTTCCAACTATGTTTAAACTATGAATTGATATAGGTATAAATATGTGTCATATAAAATGGCTCATGAATCCCATGAATACTCTATAATCTAACAATGTGGCATGGATATCCAAATGTGTACTGAGAACTAGGCCAATCTTGACCATTCTGAAGGGTGGAGATTAGGCTCGTATGAAAGCCACTCTAAAACTAAGAACTAAGCTTATATAAAAGCCACTCCAAAATGATGCCAACCACCTAAAAATGGTATAAGGTGTGAAAATATTGAGAATACCTAGGTAATACATTGAAATAGAAAGAAAATAATGCAAATGTGTCATGCACATTACCCTGAATCACTGATATATGTAACATGGATTTTTATTTGGAAGTTATAACAACTACCCAATCTAAAATTAAAAGTGAGAGCCATCATACCATGCATAATGCCCCATATATCTAGATAATATCATTAAAACTATACTAAAACTACCCAATTTGAACTAGACTGTAGCTGACAAAACTATAATTGACCTTACCTTTTTATTTGTTTTTAAATTTTTTGGTTTTTTGGCTGTTGGATAGAAGCATCAAAAAATGGACGCTTTACTATAGGGTGATGCAGTCTAAATGGGGCACTCTTGTCCTTTACTATTTTTTATGACTATTTTATGTTTGTCCCTATTTTTCTAGTTTGTTCTATGTGTTTTGAATTTTGATTACTATTCTGAGTGTTTTGAAAACTAATTTTGATCAATAGAGGGCTTTAATCTCTATGATAAAGCCCCTATTTTTTTCCCTTCTTTTAAGGGTAGGAATTAAGACCCTACAATGGTTCCCTTAGAATAAAGAGCCTTACAAGTGTGTGATGCTATGAAATACATGATATAACAATGATGATCAAAAATATGTCTCAAGATATAGCATAGATTGTGTTGGAAATTGTTAGATCAATAGGGGTATGCCTAGATAGATATAAAAATGTAATAGTATGTAAAACATATTAAATTGAAATTGGAAATATGGTTAGTTGTCAAGGACGGATGGAGCATGATGTCCACCATGGCATCCAAGAAGGAAATATAATGCATGATGTGAATCATGGCATTGAAAAAAATTGAGAAGTAAACAAGCAAACAAACACACAAGGAAAGAAGCAAGAAGCATACAAAAGAGGCCAAGGGGCCAAGGAAAAAAGGGACATGGGCACATGTCACTCAAATTTGGAAAGAAAGCATAAAAGGCATGTTCAAATTCCCACATACATATATAATTATAAAAAATCAATATTGGCATGAGGGCCACAAGAATATACAAGAGTATGATCTAAGGACATTGGTAAATGTTCTAAGGCACACACAAGTAAAAAAATAGGAACTAGGAAATTTAATCACATCTAGCTACTCAAATCAAGAAATGAAGGGATGTAAATACTATAAATACTATTGCATCTAACTGATCAAAGCAATAAGTGAATGTATGCAAAACATTTAATACAAGATTAGGTAGATGCAAAGAAATACACAAGTGCTATATACTAGTGAGTGTTGATAAAATAATATGTGTAAGCTAGCAATCAATATACATTAATATTGTAACTAGAGTGATTGGTATAGGAATGACATAACCTGGATGGTGTAGTATGTAGAAGATACCCCTAGTGGGTAGATATGTTGATGTAGGTCTTTAATGTAAAAGTGGGATTCCCCCTCAATGGGTAGAGTGAAGCAATCAAATATCTAGGTGTCACTACACACACTCAAATAAGCTCAAGTGAATATTGGTAATGTATATAAATTTATAAACAATAGCATACAAAAACAAAATGTAAGTCTAACATGGTAGTATAAATGTAAAGCATGGATAATGCGTATAATTGAAATTTTTTTGGTGTTTTGAGTTATTTGAGTGTTTTTGTATTTTGACATGTTATATTTTTTTTTAGTATTTTGAAATAAGCTATGTATAATTAAACATAATAAAACTATGTACAAGAAAGAGAAAATAAACTATGTACAAGTAAGCTAAGAAATTGTGTATAAGTAAGTAGAAAGAAACTATGTAAAATAATGTGAGTAAAGAAATATGTACACAATGATGTAAAAGACTAAACTAGGAGGGGTAAAGGGTTCAATTATGGATCCTACTAGGGATAGAGATGGAAGAAGGGATCACGTCCATCATCAAATTCCTCAAGATCATCATCATAAGTATCATCGTATGCCATATGCTATGTATACATGGTGGCTATCTATTTAAGTGTCAATAAGATCTATAATCTTTGTGTAGTTGGAAATCTATCATTCATAGTGGTTTCATCCTATCCAAGGATAATTGAGGGTAACTCTAGTGGTGAATATTTTGGTTTTCCTCTAGGGAATTTAGCTCTGGTAGTAGGTAGCATTAGTGGAAGTGGTAGATCTAGTTTTGGTGGTGACATAATCTAAATAGTACCCTAAACCTGTGGTTTATCCAATTTCTACTATAAAACTATACATGAGTCTGTGTCATGGCCTATGATTATATGAAAGAGACAAAATGGGTGACCATCCTATCATGATAACCTACTAATAGATATGTGTCATATTATAGGTAGTGTGATTAATCCATGATCAAGTAGCATCTATAGCATAATCTATAGTTGATGTTGAGTGCTGCCTACCTAAATCTGAATGATTGGCTCTATATCCATAGAGGTAACCTTATGGACTTTATGTGATAAGTGATCTATTTATGGATATGAATGTGTATTATATCCTAAGAGTATAGTGTGAGATGATAAGAGTGATGAAAGATATGTGATGATGGCTCTAGAGTTATCTCATTACTCTCCTAGGCCAATTAGAGTAAATCTCAATTCACACAAATAGTCATCTATGAGTGTGGGTATTGTATCATTATCTGAAGTAACTTAGGAATCTATATCAATGGCATGTACATATGATAACTCATAATTTACCATAAGGGGTAAATATGATATTGGAGTCTCATCAACTATAGTAGGAGAAGGCAATAGTTCTATGAGAGTATTTTTAACTGGTTAAGTGACTATGATTGCTTGAAGAGATGTATTTCTAGAATCAACTAGGACCGATGGAACTAATATCAGTGATTTCATAATTTTAATAGGTGTAGGAACTATGACTAATGGAATAGCTATAATGATTGAATCTAATATAATTATCTAAATATCTAGAGCTGAGGAAATAACTGTAAGTGGAAGACTTCAAGATGTGATAGTCTCTCCTACCTCATATGTATGTATCTAGTTAAGAGATATATGATGAGATGGTGATTAAACTATGATATGAGGTGTCCCATATGGACAAATAGTCAAAGATAACTCTTTAATTTTATTATATCTAAATGGTTGGTTATTTGTTGGGCATGTGTATAGGTATCCTTTGTGGAGGAAATTAACACATTGATGAAGAGTGGAAGGAACTACCCCCATAACATGTATCCAAGGTCATCCAAGTAAAATGTTATAATGAAGAGGACTTGACATGACCTAGAACTATGCAGAGAGGGTTTTGGGACCTACTATGATAGCTAAACTAATGGTGCATAATTTCTATCATGGTATATCATCAAACCCTCTAATTTTATTATATGACTTCTACATGAAATCCATATCAATGCCCTTGGTCTATAAAAATGTAATATTACATATATTAAGTCTAGAACCACTATCAACTAAAATGCTCTTAACATCACTAGTTTTGACTTGAGCTTATATAAATAGTGGTAAATTATGATCAATAACTATTTGAGAAGGCATATCTTCACGATCAAAAGAAATAACTTCTTCTATAGTTTTTAATGTGTCGATCACTAATACAAAATAAGAAGGCTTTGAATCAATGGGCATAAAAGTATATGTGAGTGCCTGATAAAGAATTTCCTTGAACATATTTGCTTTTTGAAACACTTCTAATATGGAGATCTTAATTGGTGTGTTTCTGAATTGATCGACATTATCATATGCCCTATGTAGATCTACCTATACAGATGGGTTAGGCCTGGGTTGGGAGGGAATAGGAGGGTGGTGGGGTTCCTAACTAGGGGGAGGAGGCATGGTGGCATGTTGAGCAATAAATCTAACTACATTATCTAGTAGCAATATAGGGCTATTAATAAGTACAGGAGGAGAGCAAAGATAATTGATAGGTCAAGTTGGTAGAGGGACAAAGGGTGTTCAATGGACTCTCTAGTGATGGGTAGTGACCTAGGGAAGAGAAAAATGGACCATGCAACATGAATTAGCATGGGATAGAGGCTCTAAGGGAGGTGAGGCAAGAGGTGTAAAAAAATACATGTAAAGTTGATCAATAAAAGGAACAACATACATTGTCTCCCACTTATGAAGGAAGTGAATCAAGCATACAAGGAATATGATAAAATTTTGCATTAAGGAATAAAAAAATTTTGAATTCATGTACATCATTGGACTTAGTAGATACATCTTAGGTCTTTGAAAGGATCACTTGTGAATTACAATGATAAAATAAGAATGAAACTGATTTAGATGTAAGGTGATACCTCAAGAAGTAAAGGGACCTAGTATATTTAACTAAGGTTTGAAATAAAATGATGTTTAAAATTATTGTAATGAATTTTAAAAATTAAATGTGAAATTATGATTTATATATGTAAGAAAAATTAGAAAATTACTATTAAAATCAATAAATAATTTTTGGTAGGGTTTCTTGGGTTTTTGTGTGCAAACAAAGTAAGTTGGGTTCACCAAATGTTTTAACTTATTTTGGAAATAATATAGTTTTATTCCTATTTTAGTTAATGGTCTAGATTAATAAATCAATACAAAATATAGAAATAAATATAGTCCTAATTTGTACAACTGTTTGTCTTTTTCACCTTTCTAAAAATAGTAATAAATATGAAGAAATATAACTTAGCTAGAAAAATGACTGAGATGGCTAATACAGATGTTGAAAATAACTGTGCAAGATTGGAAAAGTGTCATAAAATTTAATCTAGATTTTTTTGGGTGAAAATATAGGAGCATCAAAAAGTGGACACTTTGGTGTTTGTAATTATTGTTCATTCCTACCACTATTATCCAAACTGATCATAGAGACCTAAACCTTTTTTGGTAGTTATGTTGTGCCTATGTGAACATGCTTGAAAAAATTGATCGTTTTTTATCAACATAAATCATTGTGGAGCTGATTTTGACTTCAAATTCTAAATCTCCATCATGCTTGATAAAATAAAATTTGAATCACTTGAGAAAGAGGGGGGTTAGTGTGAAAGATGTACTTAATGTGCAATCCACACCCCTTATGTGGGCACATTTCCTACTTACCAATACTTCAAAGAGCATATGTAGTTCTCCCACCTAGTGTGATTTGTGAAATAGTGTGATGTGGATACAAATGTCAAATTAATAGTGTTTGAGGTGGCTAAGGATTGGTATGATGATTTGAGTAGGTTTATAACTATGTTAGGTGATTATGTGCAAATAATAGGGATGTTTACCTTAGTGATTTTTTTATATTCTTGATTGCTTTGTAAGTTTGGTCACCTCCCTTGTAAATGAGATTTGAGTGGGATTTTATATAGAATAATTGGTCATGGATTAGATGTATTTGCACTAGGTTAACCTCACTAAGGATAAGGACTGGCTGAAAGTGACCATTGGGGCTCAAAGTGAAAATGGATATGGTCACCGAAAATGGGGCACTTATCTATGGCGAGATATAATCCAAATGGGGTTCTCTTATCCTATAGGGTCGAGACCTAGGGAAATAGGCTTGACATGGGGAATATTTTCTGGCTGAGGTGGAATGACCATTCATAAGGTTCCAAATGACTAGTAATGATAAAAATGGTGTCTATAAGGGTTGCAAGAGCATACAAAAAGGACCTATGAATGGGGTGTCACAAACCATACTCAAAATACCAATTTGGACATTTTATGACTACATGAACCTTTTATTTTGTGCACTTGAGAGACCTTAGAATAAAATCTCATGCCTTATCCTTAAAACTTTGACCTCATACTATATGAATAAGCTTAAAACAACTTGAATCACCTTTTTCAATGCTCATATAATCACACTTTCCTTAGAAATTGATCCTGATGCCATATTAGGCCTATAGTTTCTCTCTACACCATAGTTTTCAAACCTTGCTAGGCCTTAAACTATATTTCATGCCTCTTTACATGCTCTCAACATCTCACTATCATGATCAAAATCTCACTCTCATGATATACAACCTATATCAAGATTAAAAAATTTCATACATCCTTCACATGTTGTTAGGAAGCCATGCTACCCCTTCTCTTTAGTTTGTTAGTATAATAATTGCTCTAGATGCATATGCTTTGTAAGTCATCCTATGAGAATTTTGATTTATCCTACATTCATGGGAAGTAGTAGTTTCTTATATTAGACTTAGTATAAAATTAAGTGTTGATGCCAATGAAGGCATCCAAAAGTTTATTGTATTGAGCTTGCTCAAAGGAAGTTATCCCCTTGAAGAGGCCATAGATTTTGAAATTAAACCATTGTAGTTTAATTCTACTTATTTGAGTTAATATATTACTAATTTTCATAGTATATTTAATGTATTTACAATTATTTTCAAAAAAATTCAGGAAGGATCCTCTCATTTGGTATCAGAGTGTTTTTCAGGGCCAATTTTTTTCCGTAAAAAAGTCTTAAATCTATTCTGCTACATAATCCATTTAAGTAATTTTTTATAAAATAATTATTTGTATCAAAATAATCTATTTTAGATCAAGGTAAAAAATTGGCCACATAACTATTGCAAGTGCTTGGGTGAAAGCCTTAAAACTCATTGTGAGGAGTACCATAGGAACCTCAAAGTAGCTAGCCCATTGAGAGGACCTACCAATGAAATAGACAATGACCCCTTCTTGATTGAGTAGTTCCCATCCATGAAAAAAACCAAGAGCTATCGCTTAGAGGTAAATCCATGGCTAAAAATTTTCTAGAGAGAGGTACTCACTTAGACAACATTGGTGGCCAGATTGATAAAATTAAACCCTTAGTCATTGAAACTTGGGGCCCATTTCTATCAGTTTCAAAATATTTCTAGTAGACTATCAAAAAAATAAATTATTAGAGTATCCATACACTGTTAAAGGACTTATAGCTAGAAAATTGATAAAACCAAAAAACTAAGAAATATCCATTCTATCAGTTTTAGAAAACTATCTGTAGATTCTCAAAACATTGATAGATAGAAAAAAATAATAATATATTTTTTTTCATATCTCTCTATTTGTAGTCCCATTGATCCTCATATTTTATTTGGACACCTAAAATTCCATTCCCCACATTTTCTTCCTTGAGGTCCCATATCTTGATTCCACTCCTAATTCTCATAAATCTCAATTTACTCATTTTTTTGGTTTTGCCATAACTTCTAATTTTGTCAATTTGCCACAAATTTTCCATAGTGTTCATCTCCCTTTTCTACTCCTTTGTTCTTCTTTGATAAATTTTCTATTTTTTTAATTTTCACTCTTGAAATTACCCTCTCCTTCATTAACCATACTCCCATTACGCAAAACTATTATTAAAATTATTTTTACCCCTTTCAAATTTACCCAAATCAAAAACTTGCCTTACTAAAAGTGTGTTAACTCTAGTTTTCCTACCCATTGCAAAAAAGATCTCTTATTCAGGTCATAGTAGTAACCTAAATAGGAGAAAAAAACATGGAGGATGAAATTTCCACCCTTAAGACACACATCAAATATATTGATGAAAACATTCTTGGCCTCAATCTTAAACATACCACTTTCAACAATAGACAACATCCAAAGTCCTCTTCCAACACTAGATTTTCTTCTTCCAGTAATTTTCATGGACCGAAGCTTGATTTTCCTTGATTCCATGATGTAGATCCCACTGAATGGATCTATTGAGAAGAAAAATATTTTATCCTACATAATACTCTTGATGCTAACAAGGTTCCACTTGCATCCTTTCACTTGGAACTTGAAGCCTTTCAATGGTATCATTGGTATATCAAGGCTCATGATGAGCCAAGATGGATGAATTTTTGTACCCTTATTTTGAAATAGTTTTTCAATAGTATTTTTTATGACTTTATGGGAACACTCACTAAACTTCACTAAATAAGAACCTTGAGAGAATATCAAACCAAATTTGAAAAATTGGCTAATCACATAGAGGGATTATCTGATGAATTCTTCAAAAGTTGCTTTGTCAGTAGACTAAAGAATGTGATTTGATCTAAGGTCAAAAATTTCTAGACTAACAAGATGATGGAAGTCCTAGGGTTAGATAAATTGGTAGAGGGAAATATCATGGCTAAATAGGGATTCAAATCCAATTTTACTCCATTTAGAAATATAAATCCAAAATGATATTAAATAATGCTAGCCCACAAAACCACTCCTATCAAACATTTGACTAAAGTAGAGATACGAGTCTATAGAGAAAAAGGATTATGCTATAATTATGATGATAAGTTCACTTGAGGACATTGATGTGTTGAGTAAAATATCTACCTATTGGCTATGGAATCTTTGCTTGAAACTAAAGTGGGGAAGATGTGCAAGATACAACAGATGATCTAGAAGAAGATATACTAATTGTGGAACCGGATTCTCAATAATACCAACCAGAGATCTCTCTCCATGGCTTAATAGGAGTCACCACCCTACAAACCATGTGAGTTAGGGGTTACCTCAAGAAATTTCCTCTCTCAGTACTCATTGATTCTATTATCACTCATAACTTCATTGACCCTTAGATCACCAAATACGCTGATTGTTTTGTCTATCCTTACTCCAACTTTGAAGTCATGATTGCCAATGGGAGAACATTAACTTTCAAAGGGAAATGTTGTAACATGTGTATGTCTATTAGAGATTATAAATTTAACTCTAACATGTTCACCTATCCCTTAGGTGGATGTGATGTTATTTTGGGAGCCCAATGGTTATGCACACTTAGACCCATCTTATGGGATTTTGATATCCTTTGGATGTAGTTTTCAGACAATGGGCAAAATCACACATTAAAAGGCTTACAACCAAGATCCCTCAGCATCATCAGTTCATAATGTATAGAAAATATTATTAATAATAATTCAAATGATGTCATTTCCAAAGTCTATTCCATTTAAATCCAATCATCAATAGTCTCCACTCCTTCTGATCTATAAACTATTTTACATAGGTATGCACGTGTCTTTTCCAAACTAGTGGGTTTGATACCTTCAAAACCAGAGGATGACCATATTCATCTCTTTCTTGGAATAATTCCTCCCAACATTAAACCCTACCATGACCTATTTTATCAAAATACTGAGATCAAGATGCTCATTCGAGACTTACTATAGTAAGGCATGATTCACCCCAACACTAGCCCATATTCTTCCCTAGTTCTCCTTGTCCAAAAAAAAGATTGATCATGGTGCCTCTGTATTGAATTTTATACAATTAATAAAATCACCATCAATAATAAGTTCCCAATCCCTATTATTTATGAGCTTCATGGCACTCATTTTTATCTGAGTTAAATCTCCACTCTGGATATCACTAGATTTGGCTTCATGAGGATGATATCCCTAAGACAACTTTTCACATGCATGATAGCCACTATGATAGGCATTGATAAATAAAATATTCCATCCCTACATGTGAAAACTTATTCTGTTCTTCTTTGATGACATCCTCATCTATAGTAAAATATGTTTTGAGCATCTCTAACATCTAGAGCTCACATTCAAAATTCTCTCTGACCATCATATTTATGAAAAATAGTTTAAATTCACTTTTGTCTAGGATGAAGTGGATTATCTTAGGCATATTTTTTATCCTAATGGGTTTATGTGGATCCTAAGAAAATAGCTATCATGATAAATTGGTCTCATCCTCAAACACTTAAGAGCCTCCATGGTTTTTTGGGACTGATTGAAAACTATTGTAAGTTTGATAGGGATTATGGGAAGATTGTAGATCTACTAATAGCCATGTTGAAAAAGGATATTTTTACATGGACACAAGTTACTAAGTGTGTATTTGAAGAATTAAAACAAGCTATGTGTACTACACCTATTCTAGCTATGCCAAATTTTGCCAAGACCTTCACTATCAAGATTGATGCTTGTGATAATGGACTTGGTAATGTTATCCTCTAAGAAATATTCCCCATTAAATTCACCATCAAATCCCTTTCTATAAATAATTCATATCTCTTTACTTATGAGAAATAAATTATGGCTATTTTGCATGCAGTATAGAAGTGGTGGCCATACCTATTGGGGAATCATTTTTACATCAAAAATGATCACTAGAGTCTGAAATATTTCCTAGAACAATGGTTATCCACCTCATCACAATATAAATGGGTCAGTAAACTCATTGGTTATGACTATGAGACCACTTAAAATAAGGGTAGGGATAATATTATGGTTGATTCTCTATCTCACACATTTGTAGACCAAACTTTCCTTTCATATATTTCCATGCCTACTCTGAATTGGTTGGATGTTTTATAGTAGAGGTGTATCAATTACTTCTCATTATATCAAATCATTAAATTTTTTTATACTAATCCCTCTATCATACTAAATTATTCTTGGGATGGTGCTTCTCGATGATACAAGGGTTGTCTTATGCTTCCTCAAAACATAGATATTTAATAGGTTGTATTCTATGAACTCCATGATTCTACATCTATAGGGTACTAAAAGTTTCTCAAAACTTATGAGTAGACATGATGAAAATTCTTTTTTAAGGGAATAAAAAAGGCAATTCAATGGATTGAAGTTAAATTTGATACCTACCAATGTGATAAGGGTGAAAACATACTCATCTATGGGTTTCTCAAACCCTTGCCCATCCCTACCAAGATTTGGATATATATTTATGTGGATTTCATTAAGGGACTCCTAAATCTAGAGGAAAAATAGTGATCTTGGTTGTGGTTGATCACCTCTCAAAATATAGTCATTTTTGTGCCCTAAGCCACCCTTATACTGCCTCCATAATCACACAAATTTTATTGGACTAGATTTCTATCTTTATGTCATTCCTTTGTCCATTTTCTCAGATCATGATGCAACCTTCACCATCCATTTTTGAACAAAAATATTTTGATGCACCAGTACCCAACTGAAGATGAATTTTGGGTATCATCTATAAACAGATGTCCAGATTGAAATGATCAACAAATGCTTGGAAACTTTCCTTGGTTGCTTCACCTTAGAACAACATTAGTGGGAAAAGTGGATTCCCCTTGTTGAATGGTGGTACAATACCTCCTACCATACCTCAATTAAAATGACTCCATATGAATAAATCTATGGTCAAGCACTAATAGTGCTCCTTTTGTATACCCCTAGTAGTTCATTAGTTTAAGTGGTTGACATGATTCTTCAGACCTAGGATCAGATCCTTAGCATCTTTCAAGGCAATATTCATATGGCAAAAAATTGAATGAAACAACAGGCTGATCAACACCATTTTGAGCACACTTTTTAAGTCAGTGATATGGTTTTTCTTTGCCTGTATCCATACAAGTAATCCTACCTAAATCTAGATCATATGTTTTATGGACCCTATAAGTTTCTCCAGAAGATTAGGTTAGTTTCTTATAATTTGGATCTCCCACCTTCTTTAATTCACCCAATATTTCATATCTCTTGTTTGAAAAAATTTCTTAGCACAAACATTAGAGAGAAGAATATTTCACTAGATCTTGATAATAAGGGATCCATCCTTCTTGATCTAGAGGCAATCCTAGATATGCACACATTCCAAAGTCACTCCCACTCCATCACAAAGGTTTTAATTTAGTGGCACAAAATGTAGCCAAAGGATGCCACATGGGAACCATTATTTCAGATTCAACACCAATTCCCACATCTGAAGCTTTAAGGACAAAGCTTTTTCTAAGAGGGAGGGGATGTTAAGAACTAGTGTTACCCCTTTTATTTACCTTTTTAGTATAATAATTGCTATGGATGCATATGCTTTGTAAGTCATCCCATGATAATTTTGCTTTATCACACATTCATGGAAAGTAGTAGTTGCTTAGATTAGACTTAGTATAAAATTAAGTGTTGAGGCCAATAAAAGCATCCATGAATTTATTGTATTAAGATTTATTAAATGAGGTTACCCCCTTGATGAGGTTAGTGATTTTGTAATTCAACCATTGTAATTTTGTTCTACTTATTTGAGTTAATATATTTCTAATTTTCATAGTTTATTTTGTGTATTTTTAATTATCTACTAATTTGTTCTAAAAGGATCCTCTCACATGCCTTGATAAAAGACCAAGATACCTCATTAGTGCAGGCAAGGTTTAGAAATGGTTTAGGTGCAAACTTAGTCTGAAGGTCCTACCCATATAGGCTTACCTTGAGACTTTCATGAGTACTTAAATTCCTCTCATACATGCTCAAGAAAACTCATAAAACCAATTATGCCTTTGTGCACTCATATCACCAAGCCATCATGCTCATACCTTCTTGCAAGTTCTTTTCATTCCATGACTAGGCCTAGGATAATCAAATATCTATACCTTCATGAAACCATAAGGCATTAGTTTCCTTTAAATTATATTTCAATTCAACATCCTTTAGTGATAACACTCCATCAATGACCTTTGTCACATCAACACACTACTAACTAGTCACACTCTCTCAATGACATCAGCTTTATGTAAGATGTACCATTAACATCAATGACAATACCTAAAAATATTCCCCTTTGTCATTGATGGCAACCACTCTCATAAACTTATCTCAACAAACAACTTCTCCCTCATTTTGAATTTTCTCCCCCTTTGACATAAATGACAAAGTGATGTCTGCAACTCCTTGGATCACACTCCTTGCAACCAAAACATTCAACACATAGGACTATGAGTTTATGAGTCATAATAAAAAATTGTTCCCCTATCTCCATGCATAACCTATTATAACAACTCAAATATCATTGGAGTTAATCAACCACCTGATTAGTTCCCCCTAAGTACTTGGTTTCTTCAATGATTAATAGGGGTAGGAATTACACCCAATTCCTATCTTAGGTGTTCAAATGTTACCTTTAGAAGTGGTTTGGTTAAAATGTATTAAATTTGATCCTATGTAGAAACATATTCAATTCTAACACTTTCTTCAATTAACTACTCTCTTAGAAAATGATACCTAGTGGTAATGTGCTTAGTCCTTGAGTGCATGACAAGGTTATTTGAGATTCTTATAACACTTATATTATCATAATATATAGGGATGGACCATCATACTCCACCTTTTAGTCCTTTAGGGTCTATCTCATCCATAGTAATTGAGTGAAACATGAAGCTACTACATTGTATTTAGAATCACAAGTGGATAATGCTACTGATGATTGCTTATTAATTATCCATGAAACTAGGCACCCACCTAAAAAAATCTCCTCTACTATTACTCTTATTATCATCTAGAATTCTTACCCATTATGCATCTATATAGGCTATCAAATTGAGCTCCTTACTCCTTGTATATCAAAACTCATACTCCATAGTCCCCTTGAGATACCTAAGTATACCTTTGACTACTTGTAAATGATTTTCATTTGGATCTGCTTGAAACCTTCAACCTACTGCTTGAATGATGTCATGTCTAGAGGTAGTGGTGTATATAAAACTTACAGTCATTGACATATATGACATTTGATTAACCTTTAGAGACTAATCTTCCTTGTTTAGCTTATACTCTATGATCATATGTGTACTAACTACCTTTCAATCTTCCATCTCAAACTTATTCAACATCTCTCTTTTTTTTGGCTTGTGAAATGAATATACCATTTTTCAAAATGAGTGATTTTTAACCCAAGAAAGAATGATATTTATCCTAGCATGGACATCTCAAACTCTTTCTTCATCACCTCTATGAATACCTTGGTTATGTTTTCATTGTTTCTACCAAATATGATGTCATCCAAATGGACAACTATTACCAACATATGGTCATATTTTGATTTTATGTATAGATTACTATGTACAAATCCTTTTTTGAATCATTGATCAAACAAATACCTATCCAACCTAGCACACCAAGCTCTAGGATCTTTATTTAGACCATAAAGAGCCTTTTTCAATATAAAAACATAATCCTTATCACTTGATAATGAGAACCCATAATTTTTTATATGTACACCTCATCTTCCAAATTTCCATTTAAAAAGGTATATTTGACATCCATCTCGTATATCTTGAAGCCTTTGAATCTAGTATATTTTAGAAATAATATAATGGCCTCCAATCTTGCTACTGGCACAAAGGTATCCTCAAATTCTACCGCTTCAAATTTTACCTATCCCGTATATACCAATTTATCCTTGTTCCTAGTGACTTATCTATATATATTCAACTATTTCTAAACACCTATTTTATGCCAATGACATTCTTGTCTTTAGGTCTAGGAACTAGTTCTCAAATATCATTTTTATCTATTTGGTCTAACTCCTCATTCATAGATCCTATTCAAAATTTGTCTTTTATTTATTGTATAAGATTCTTAAGGTTCAATATTAGATAATAGAAAAACATTCTCTTGATTTATATTACTTACTAGTCTTACCCTTGTTTGCATACCTACATTCTTGTTACCAATGATTTAAGACTCAAGATGATCTCTTTGAATCTATCTTAAGGGGAATTTTGAGTCCTATCTCTCCTCAACTTATTCTTCTTCCTCATCAACCTATATATTTTCGTATTCATTCTTAATGTCCATATTCTCTAAAGTATCCTTTGACTATGAGTGTGATTTCTTTGTCTCATCAATATTCACATTGGTGTTTTCCACTATCTTATGTAACCTCTTGTTATAACATCTATAGGCTAACCTCATTTATGAGTATCTTAAGAATATACCTCCATCAAATATGAAATAAAAATTTCCTAACTCTTCATAATCTCTTTTAATGAAACATTTACTTCTAAATACTCTAAAGTTTTCCACATTAGTAGGTCTTCCTTTTCATAGTTCATAAGGAGTCTTGTTACCATTAATTCTTATCTTTTATGAAATTTTTGTGTATGCCCTTGATTGCACATTTGACTTACACTAAGTAGGCTATGTTTTAAACCTTCCACATAAAACACATGTTGTGCCTTGTTCTTCCCATTGTCTAAACTCAAGATACCCTTGAAAACTATATTGGTAATTATGTTATCTCTAAACCTCACTATTCCTATAGCACTATTCTTCAATAAGATGAACTTATTTTTATCTCCTGTCATGTGGCTTGAACAAACACTATCTATATACCATTTAATGCCTTCATATTGAATTTTAAAGTTAGTTTGAGATATCATAGAATCTACTTTAGTATTTTGTTTATCCTTAGCAAATAGTCCATCTTGAGTCTTGGGATCACTATGATCAGTCCTAACTTACTTTAGATTCCATACCAATGTTTAATCACTCTCATGCACTCTAGGACCTTAGTATATATTTTTGAATATTGACAGCCTTCTAACTCTATTAGAATAAAAAATTTCAATGTGTCCCATATTATGGTAATTGTATCAAACAACATTTTTGTACTTACCTATTGACTGATCACTCCTTTTCCCATGGTCCCATGATAACTTATCCCTTATTGATTTGGTATGCTGGATTGGTATTTTCATGTTAGTAATCTTGAATTTTTATAACTTCTCATGCTATTTCTAAAACTTGATCATATTTTATATTATCTTCTCATTCTCAACCTTCAAGGAATATAGATATGTCTTCAACTGGTCAAACTCAACTTACTTTGATCTAAACCTTGTATTGACACCTTATAAATAATTCTTAAGATCCTTAATATTATTATTTTAATGATTCAAATAATTAATTGCACTTATGATCTCAGATTCAAGGTCTACATCACCTTCTATTTCTTCACTATCATAGTAGACTTATTCATTATACATGTTATCTTCTTCTTTTTGATCACTAGACATCTTGTGCTTCTTAAGATCACCTTCAAGATATTAGACTTGGTTCAAAGGATTAGGCTCTAATAAAAAAATTCATAAACACAATCACTAAAATTGGGGGTGATTAATCAATGTATTCAAAACATTAATTGAATTCCACTTAAGCACACATGAACCATTCATACAAATATGAACATCTAGCAAAGCATATGCAACCATACAATATCATGAAACACATTACATATGTAGGAAGCCCTCAAAGGAAATAAAAAACATTGATATTTTCAAATGGAATATAATATTATAAGATAAAAACAAATCTTTTTTGAATCACCAACTTCACATGGAGCACCAACCCCAACTAGTCAAGCACCCACTCAACTAGGCCTTAACAAACACCAACCTACAAGGAGGCACCAACCCCTTATATGAATAATCACCAAATTAGCCACTTAAATTTTTTTTAACCTTAATAAAACATTTTTTCTCATTAAATATATTATTATCACCTTATTTATCTCTTCTCACTCTTCTATCCCTCTCATATTGTCTTCTAGGCTTATTCGTTTATCTAGGTCTCTTCAGGATAGATTAAGTCATATGAATTTGATATTCATATAAATTACCACTATTATTTATTAATTATAGTTTATATCCATGTATATTATGGTATAAAATACATCATTTATCTCTTCAATGTGTTAGTTCCTTCATATGCAATCGCTTATCCTGTAACTAGATAATTAGGCCTATTAGGACTTATTATTATATAATCCTTTAGCACATACACCTCTTTATAATAAACACAAAATTTAAAAATTGTATTAATATTAAAATAGTTATTATAACACATATCATATATTAATAAATCACTAAAATAGGTCATCCTCAACATAAAATACCAAAACCTCTTTTAGGCCTTAAGGAGACTGAATTTAATTAGGCCTTCACTAGTATATGTTACCCTTTGATCACCTTGGAACACTTTAAATATATAAAAATATAATTAAAAACTCATATAACACTCAAATATACCCCAAATAATCACATCTTAGGTCCATGTCACTTTTTACCCTCAACTAGCACTTGAAGCACACCATTAGTAATGTTCACATTAGGCCTTCACACACATAGAAAAGTTTGTCTTACACAAATAAAGATAACATATTATTTAGGCACAAGACCATGAAAATAAATAGCATAAAATAACCTAAAATAACTTAAAAAATTCACGAAGTGAATTATAATTCATCACATAGGGCAAAATGACTCAAAAACACTCTTGTAACTTGCTCACTCAGAACTACCAGTTTTCCTTTAAGACTAGTCATGATGACTCAAACCTACAAAACCTATATATAAATTTTAAATGAATTATTATTAATTTATATGAAACTATGTTATATCCATACCATATTAAAATATTAACATCATATTTTCTAGTGGAAACTATTGGTCTTACAGACTAATTTGTTGACCTTACTACACATAGATCTCAGTCAGTCAAACAAGTCATTTTAGATTCTTCATTTTTAAAAATATAACTAAATTAAAATATTTATATAAATAATTAATATTACATAAAAATCCCAAAAAAAATCTCCATCCACTTGGTTTCATAACTCTTTCATGTTAACACATTTCTAATCATCTTCTCACTATTGCCTGGGTTTTTCACTTTTTCCATCATTAGGTCTGTTAGTGACTAGCTAACTAAATGACTATTTTAGCATAATTTAGGTATATAAAATATATATAAACATTCATTTACATGAAAATTAGTCTCAATATTAATCCTCCATCCATTTTCATACTTTGACTTGATCATCTCTGAGTACTACAATAAATCTCTAAGAAATTAACACTTTCCTATAGGGTTACTCACACACTTGAAAACTAAATCACACCTAGAGTTTCTTTGGAGAGTTTAATATAACATCCAATAGCTTACCTAATCATACCAATCCATTATATGAACTTTTTATAAACATCTTCAACATCGAGTCCTTATGAATGTTCTAAGAGGGTTTAAACCTATTTCTATTATTAACAATCATTCATAAAGCATAACCACCCAATATAAAAACAAATGCCTATAATTTTGATATATGAACCTTCCAATATACTATTAATATCTTAGGTTCCCATTCAGAGGTTTGATGAGCTAATGAGGATAAGAAAAAACTTATTAGGTGGAGAACCCTTCATTCTATGCACTCGATAGACCTTAGAACATAATTTCATTCCTTTACTTCAAAATTTGACATAAAACTACATGAATAAGATTAAAAAATCTTGAATAACCTTTTAAAATTATCACCTACTCACACTTTCTTTGAAAATTGATCTTGATACCCCATTAGGCTTACACTTTCTCTCTATACCATAGTCTTCATACCTTACTAGGCTTTGAACTATCTTTCATGCCTCTTTCCATTATCTCAACATCTCTCTATCATGCTCAACATCTAAATATAATTCTATACAATCTCTCTCATGCTTAAAATATGTCATACATCCTTCACATGCATTGATATCAGAACATGATACCTCATTAGGATAGATAGGGTCTATAAGTGGTCTAGATACAGACTTGGTCTAAAGGTCCTACCCTTGTATGATTACCCTGATACTCTCATGAGTGCTATAATTACTCTCATACATAATAAATAAACCTCATACAACCAATCATGCTTGTCTTCACTCATGTCATCAAGTCACCATGCTCATACCTTATTGTAAGGTATTTTCATGTCATGACTAGGATTAGACTACTCAAATATCTACACCTTCATGCAACCATAAGGCATTAGTTGCCTTCAAATTATCTTTGATGACAACATAATTTATTTAAAACACTCCATCAATACCCTTTGTCACATCAACACACTACCAACTAGTCACACTCTCTTAATGATATCAACATTATACAAGATGTACCATTGACATTAATGACAATACTCAACATAGGGATTGGATGAAAAATTAAATTGCATCCATTTGATAATGTTGAAGGATCTTTATGATATGGGTCATCCAAATGGTGATCCAATGTTTGGGGGAAGAGGTTGAAAAACTTAGTGTGTTAAAAAATAACCTAGGAAATTAATGACCTCAATGACCTCACCCAATCAACTCAACCACAATGCAACCAAGATAATCAAGGCAACTCGAGACCACCCAGTGTAGTTTGGCCTTACCTAATGTAGCTTGTCCATTCTAACTTGGTCATTGTAGTTCAGCCTCAACTCACCTATGATGATGCAACACTACCAATTTAGGACTACATTACCTTTTACAAATATGACTAAATACACATTAAGCATATTATAATTTTACCACTTTCAAGAAGTTTGAGTCAATATCCATGTTTAATTTCCCTCATTAGATCAGTTGAAGTGGATATCTTAGAGGTGATGTGACTTGAGAGTTAAAAAAACCATATATCCCTTTATGGTTTCCTCTTTATATAATTAGGTTTTCATATTTTTGTATTTATATTTTTCTTCAAATATTTTTTTATTTACCCATTATATGTGGCCCCGTCCTTAGGGTTTCCATCTCTAAAATCCTAATATTTTCATGTTTGATTTTCTATTAAGAGTAGGCCTCACATTTTTATCCCTTGATTTTTTAGGATTTTTCAAATTTAAAATGTGTAACTAAGATAAAATCTCTAGTATCAATCGTCCACTTGATTTCATATTATCTAGCAATATTGTGCCTTATGCTTATGATAGTGAATGGTAAAATAGTTAGGCTTGAATAATTTTTTATATTAATTATGCATATGATTATGAATATGATTATGATTATGATTATAAATTTTATTGGTATAATAGTGATGAATATAGTTAACAATAAAATCAATAATCTAATTATGAATTAAAGATACTATTGTATGCATAGTCTAGCATAACCTAAAGCTATCATATTTATCTCAATAGACTAGGAATCAAATAAGATCATAAAAATAGAGAATGTATACATAGATCACTAGGTAAGGACATATTATATCCATAGAATTAGTATAGGTTAATCTATTCTCAAATTTAAAGAGGAAAGAGTTCCAAATCCTAAGCTTCGTACATGGGGTATACCTCTCACTAAGGATCATTGATGAATAAGTAATTTTAGTAATTATTGTAAATATTATAATAAATTGGTGTATCAAGGATATAATAAGGATACCTCATGAAAGAAACATATGAACAAGGGTAACCTAATACAAAATGTCTAAAAGTAATAAATAAATAAAAAGGTGATTGGTGAAATGGTCAACCAATGGGAAGTCTATGTAATTGTTAACAAAAATTGGCTACCATAAATGAGTAGCATTAAAAACATGCTATCTAGACTTTTTTGACTTTGTTGATAACCCTTTAAGGTTCTTGTCTTATTCATATATTATATTTTAATAGTGAGGAGTGGTGTGTTCATAACAGTGATCAAGGTTTTTTAAGGTGGTATAGTCAAAATGTGAAGTCATGGTCCTCAAATGATTAAAGCCTCATTGATGAATAAGTAATTTTAGTAATTATTATAAATATTATAATAAATTGGTGTATCAAGGATATAATAAAGATACCTCATGAAAGAAACATATGAACAAGGGTAACCTAATACAAAATATCTAAAAGTAATAAATAAATAAAAAGGTGATTGGTGCAATGGTCAACCAATGGGAAGCCTATGTAATTGTTAGCAAAAATTGGCTACCATAGATGAATAGCATTAAAAACTTACTATCTAGACTTTTTTGACTTTTTTGATAACTCTTGAAGGTTCTTGTCTTATTCATATATTATATTTTAATAGTGAGGAGCGGTGTGTTCATAACAGTGATCAAGGTTTTTTAAGGTGGTATAGTCAAAATGTGAAGTCATAGTCCTCAAGTGATTAATGAATAATCATGGCTTGATCCTTTATAAGGTGTTTAACATAGTTTAAAGTAATTTTGGAAAAGATAATGCAATGGTCATATTTGTATTTTGTTTATCTATACATCTCAAGTGTCAAGACCACATGCTTCAAGTTAGAAATAGAGATCAAATAAGTCTTCTAAGGCCATTTGGATTTTATTTAAAACAATTCCACACCCCCGTCATGTCCATGTAATCCATAAAATTTGTAAAAAAAACCACTTCTAAGAGAGAGAGAGAGAGAGAGAGAGAGAGAGAGAGAGAGAGAGAGAGAGATGAAAAAATAAATCTTAGGAAAAGTTGGGGACCATAATGGCATTATAAATTTTGGCATTGTTCCATATATTTAAGGCCCCTCCTTTATGAACAATCAGTAAGAGTGTTGGTAACTCCTTAAACCCTATTAAAACCCCCATAGATAGGGTTTCCCTTGTTTGAGTACATTTGAAGATTCATTGATGAAAATGAAAGGTGAAATAATATATTATATGATACTATTATCCTATAAAACATCTAATTTAATGCATGTAACCATGGTCCAGGTCTACTTATGCCAAGAATGTTGTGTTTTGTCAAGATTTTCAAGTTTAGGAAAGTTTCTTGAGAATTGTGAAATGTTTTTAGCATGAAAAGGCTATAAAAAGGTGAAAATTATGTATAATAGTATTACAACATGTAAATTACTTATTTAAAATAATCTAAAAGTTGAAACTCATATACATGAAGGAGTTAAATGGTTATGTACTAATATTTACAATTGAAAAAGTCTTTGATACATTAGTCTTGAGAGATCTCTAGTGTTAAAAAGTTAAATGAAATTAGATAGTTGAGGGATGGTTTTCAATATGTTAAAATTATTTATCATATTCAATCAAACATCTAAACCCTTACATGATTATGATGGAAATTCAGAAGGACTTTCATATGCTTACATGCATGCCTATAATACTATTTACAAGATACACTTTATGTGTTTAATATAAAGTATAAAGGTAATTTGTGTTTTGAGAGGGATGAAGAGAGATGGTGAAAGTTTTTTACAAGAATGATAATGATAAAACACTCAATAGGAGAATCTCTCAAGCTTTAAGAAGGTGACATGTCTTTAAGAGACTCTAGAGGCTTGCAAGTGAAGAAGAGATACTTCCAATATAGTTATATATGTTATCCTCACCATTTAACATCAAAAAAATATAATGATATTGTAGCTCCAAGAATCTAAATGGAACCACTAGTGTTTGGCACGGGGGTACATAGGGTAATAAAGCAAACCACTAAGAGGCTAGAAGGCTTTAGACTTCTATAGACTATAGGAGATCTATAGTGGCTATCCAATTTACCATCTTACACCAAAATTTAGATAGACTTGTAGAACAAGTTAGGGATATAATGATCAAGAACATAAAGGACACATGTATCTCTAGTGGATCTAACCATAGTAAAGTAAGTAGCTAAGACTAGACTACTGATTGCACACAAATTGTGAAAACAACAATGCCATATAAAGAGAGATAACAATTGAAATGTCAATGTAGAAGATAAAGAAAATTTGGGCCAAATTAAAGACATTTTAAGAAATAAATATGTTTTAAATCAAGGTTTTGATAGTATGCCTAGTCTATATTTGATATATCTTTCACTTTAAACACTATTGTTTTCTAATAATGCAATGTTCTAGTTTAGGAAGAGAGAGATTGTTTGAGCAAGTTGTATAGATTATTTTGAGCATGTAGAGTCCTACTATGTAATGAAAAATGTTTCCAATGAAATTATAATATGTAATAGAAAATATTTCAATAAATGAAGATATCCTTTAACCATATACAAATGCATAAAATTCAAAATTTATTCTAAACAATGCAAAAAATAACTAAATCACTAAAACAAATCAAACCCTAGCATATATACTACTACAAATAAATAAAGAGTTTCACTTTTAAAAGTAAATTTCTCTCGTATCAAACTCAATAAATATTTTTATACTTTATACCAACTGATTATCAAATCTAGGAAGCAAGAGAGGAAGAGGATTAGGCTGTGTGTGAGATGAGTCTAGATCAAGAACCAAAAGCTATAGAAGAGGTAAAGGAGAAGCTAACAATTTGTGGAAGGGCCAATACAAGGAGAAAAATAGAAAATTGAAATGTAATCTTGAGGGATAAAGGAGCAACCCACAAGCTTCAATAACATTTTAGATAACAATGTGAATTACCAAGAATAGTTGTAGTAGAATAGGGCATCCCCTGTCACAATGAAAGCTATTGTGCCAAAAAAGTACCAAGAGAGATTCAAAGAGTTATCCAAGATTTGAGTGAGATGATCAAGTGGGAAGATCAAATTAAAAAATCCAAGAGAGAGTGAATGTAGAGGATAAAATCAATGAGGAAAAGGACATATATCTCAACCTTAATCCACCAAACAATCAAAAACTAGTTGTTTATTAGCCATTTGGGCCCAAACATGGCACTTTTGCAAATGTTTGACCTAGGCCATATCCTAAGCCAAAACTTTTATGAAGTAAAAATGTGTCTTAGGCCATTATTTTCCTTATTAAGCCATGCCCTAGGTCCAAATTCCACCTAGGGTGGTCAATGATCCTGAAAGGGCCTCGAGGGGTCCCTAGAGAGCCTGTCTAGCATGTAAAAGAGATGAGATAGACTAGGGATGTGTAGGGTATGAGGATATAATGTAATAAGGTCCAATAAAGTGGTGAATGTCTCCATGTGAGATCACTAGGGTCAGTATTCTACACATGAGCTAATGTGTAATCATAGGGAAGAGTAGGGTCATGGGAAGATAATTACATATACCCCTAAAGTACAAGCAGTCAGTGTTTATGTGAACAAGGAGTGTTGTGTAGTACCTAAAAGCCACACCAAAGCAAGGGGAAGGAAGAATTGAAAAGATAAAATGAAACATTACTTGTACTTACCAAATAAGGATGGTAGCAAAAGAACTCAACATTATGATCTATGGGTGAGAGTGCAATTGTTGTGTAATTCAAAATCCATCTCCAGCTCTAGCTCCTAAAAAAAAGGGACACAAGTGATATAAAATCAAATAATACTATCCAAAATAACATTCACTAAGGCATCAGCCCTAGTGTTATCCCTATGAGGTATGTGGGTGAACTAGACATCCTCAAAGATGGAGAGAAAATCACATGCCACTTTGAAGAGGGGGAACAAATTAGAGTTAAGGATGACATAAAAAATGATGAGTTTAGACAAATATAAGAGTAAGTTAGAGAATAAATTCACATAACACATGCCTAACTCATAATCATTGATCAAGGTGCCAATTATTTTATGATACTCGATGGCATTATTCATCTCACTCGTAAATAAGAAACTAGTTGCATCAAGCTCATGGCACTATGAGTCATTGATAACCCAAGACATGAATTTTAGTCCCAAGTTGCCTCAACTACCATCATCTATATGAATCACCACTGAGAGGTGAACCATGATGAGGGTTAAATATGTAAGACTATCAATTACCAAAATGTAATCTCAAAGTGAGGTGGTGTAAGAGAGTTGCATGATGTAAATAAATAATGAAACCAAGCCATATCCATAATGGTTGACCAACACCAGCCATAGTAAGAGGCAACAAGGGTAAGTGGGGTAAGTTCAAAGAAGATGAAAACCAGTCAATAAGACTAGAGAAAGTCCCAAACCACTATAGCTAGCTAACAACCCTACCTACAACCATGACAAAAAATAAATAGAGGCAGTTAGAATGGATCGACTACAAAAAAGTAGATAAATGACTAAGTAAAATAAATATAGAAAGTAACTTCTATCCCTAGGTGCCCACAAAATGGGGCACATGCTCAAGAGGTCAAGGGGGACCCAAAAGGTGTCTTAGAGACTAAAATAGGGCCATAATGGGTCCAATAATGCCTTGGATTAAAAAATGGAGGCTACCAATGCACTCAAAATGTGTTGAAACCCATAAAACATAGGTTTTTTAATATTTAATGTAAAAAGGGTAAAACACCCAAACAAGGGCCCATAAAGTGTATCTAGTAAGGGATATATTGGCCTGACAAACTAGAGGATTTAGGGGTCTAAGAGACCATAAAAATCACAAAACACACCCAAGGAAGACTTAAAGATAAAAATAGACCTTGACATTATGTATAGAATGGGCTAAAAGCCCTAAGATTAAGGTTTGGTGGTTGTAGGAGCAATAATGGAGTGAAATAGAGGCCTAGAGAGGGAAAAAACAAGATTCTAGCCTAGGCTATATCCTACCTAGGAAACCCATATCTTGGCCCATTTCTAGGCCACGACTTAGACTATAAACCCATAGCCTAGGCTAGAAAGGGCAAAAAATAGGCCTGGGTAACCTAGAAGAGGCTTAAAACTTGCCTAGAATGGAACTAAAGGGGGGGACAAGAGAAACATGTTGGTTAGACATGTTTATTTAGTCCTAACACATGCATGACTGATCTAGATCATGTTGATCTCTCATGTAGATGTGAGGATGAGTCAAAGTGCCAAAGGAAAGAAAGGCATCTCAACTAGTAGAGTTATCACCACTGTGCAAGGGTTGACCGTGAGAGAGTATCCCAATGCCAATCACAATGAGAGGTGATGAGGGGTGATAGTAAGATCTTAGAAGACAAAAACTAACCATAAAAGGCTAATTCAAGCTCAAAAACCATAACCACTAACCCACACTATGTATAGGTACTGCAAAAAGGAAAGAGGGAGTTGGTAGAGGGCTAACTACTAGCCAGTAGTAACTCAGCCAAATAAAAGTAGAAAAAGACAATGCTTCTATCCTGAGATACATCCTATTGGTTGAATATTTTGTCGATCAACATACTGATAAACAAAATAGGTCTTATCATCTAAATTAGGAATATTGGTCATCCAAATGTGTAGGTTTACCACATCAAAATGGGACTAATCTCTCCTCTCATCAAGGGGAGGTTCACTATATATATATATATATATATATATATATGTATATATATATACATATATATATACATATATATAAACAAAAAATAATACTCAAGGGTAGAACAAACCATCCATCTCTCTTTTTTTAGAGATGATGTGTGCAAATCAAAGGAGAAATCTCAAGAGAAATGACAGAAAACACTCCTCTTCTTTCAAAATTACTATTCAGCAAACCACAAGAATCCTTCTAGTAGTAATTACAAAATGTAACCAAGGAAGAAGTAACCAGCAGATTGAGATGTATCATAAAGTCTCCACCTCAATTGTGCAAGAGTGAGATATGAAAGACAATGAGGGAACAAAGTCATCCCAAGGTCCTTTACACAGAAACAAAAAGAAAAAACACTAAAGGCAATTATGGGGGCACAAAGTCTCTCCATAGTTGGCTTCAAGACACCTTCTCGACTACTTTCACTAATTCTACTTATTGAATTAAAGGAACAAAAAGTATATTAAGGAAAAAGACATAAGAACAGTTTCCCCAATAACAAAGATATCATAGCACAAAGTCTGAAAAGTCACTTGCTTTCTTATTCCAATAATAGAATGTGATCAACAATCTGAGCTCAAAGTCTCAGTAATGTCTTTCAATTTGGGTAGAGTTTTATTTCTGATAATCAGAGAGAGAGATCCTAAAAAAATAAAAGAGAATCCCTTATATAGCCTCTTTAAGAAGGACTTCAGAATAGTAATACATCATGTTGCATTGAATTTTGTTAAGAAGACATGATAGAATTTAGGGGCATTTACCCATTTGCTTTTTTCGATGTAGAGAAATGGGTCATGCTATTGAAAGTTTGCGTCTTTCAATATCCACCTGGCGGTCTACTTCTAGAAACATATCTGATGTAGAAATGTTTCTAATTGTTCCTCCTCATTCCTCCTTTTTTGGTTATTTGAATTAGGTCTTCGATTTAGTTCAATGTTTTGTTCCTTAGTCGCTTCTTGTTGGTCTTTTGAGAACCCTATGGAAGATGACACTTGGCAGCATCCACTACATTTGATACTATGCCTCAATAGATGACACATGGTGGCTTCTGATGTGACTTTGAAGATGACACGTGGTAGCATAGTGGGTTTTCTATCTCTTTAGACTTTTCTTTTGGAGGAAAAAGTTTGAAAGAATTCCTTCAGATAATTTGGCTGAAAGAACTGTCTCTTTGTCACTTTTGCCAGGGGAACTTTTCTAAAGGAAAATTAGTCTAAAGGAATTATCTCTTTGTCACTTTTGCCAAGGGAACTTTTCTAAAGGAAATACCTTTGCTCTTTTGACCTTTGAATTGGTCCATTTGCCTCCTTCCTGCCCTCTGTAAGGGTTGTTTGAGCTCCAAATTAGCCTTTTAGGTTTTTGCAACAGTTCACTTCAGATTCTGAGTGTCCTCTGAAAGGGCTGTTTTCCCCTTGGAAATTTGCCTTAATCGATTTTATGTCAATCTCAAATGGTGAAATGTGGCAGTATCTAATGAGTTCTATCAGGTTTTTGTTTCCTTAGTCACTTTTGCCATGAAAATTCCCTTCGCAAGGGCACTTGTGTCTTTGACGCTTGGGACACTCCTTTGAACTTGTCGCTTAAACCGACCAATTGAACCAACTTTGGTTCAATAGTTTAATGGTTCATTCCCTTGCTTCTATTGATCACTTGAACCAAGTTTATTTGAAACAAGCCTCATTGAACCCGTTGAACCTTGAACCCGTTGAACCCTTTGGTTCAAAGTGGTTCAATGGTTCAACGGTTCAATGGTTCATTCCCTGAAAATGACTAAGTGTTGGAAACTTGTTATTTTTATTGAACCTACCTGCAGAAGCCTTTGAACCTAATGAACCATTAGTCTGTCACTTCCTTGTTATTTCTAAGATCTTTGATCTTCATCACACTAGTTAAACCTTTGAACCTATGAACTCGTTGAACCCTTTGGTTCAAGGTTTAACGGTTCAATCGATTCATTCTTTTTATTTGGCTAAGTCCTTTTGAATTTTTGAACCAAACATGTTGAACCATTTGGTCATTAAACCTGTTAAACCTTGAACCCATTGAACCTTTGAATCAAAGTGGTTCAATGGTTAAACAGTTCAGTGGTTCAAGCCTTTTTCTCTTTGATAAGTGTTTTGAAGCTATTGAACCTTGAAGTGGTTGAACTTTTAACCTTGACAAATGTGCTTAACTCTTGTTGCTAATGTTGAACCTTTGAACCCATTGAACCAAAATGGTTCAAGGTTCAATGGTTCAATGGTTCAATCCTTGCTTAGAAGCTTGCCGATGAACTCTTTTGGTTGAACCTTGTCGTTGAACCAACTTTGAAATCACCTAAGTGTTGAGAGATTGCTTCTTTCTAGCAAAGTGTGTAGAAATCAACCTTTGAAGTTTATAGAGCTTAGCCTATAGAGTCCATAGATTTTATTCCTATAGAGTCCATAGATTTAAGCCTATAGAGTCTGTAGTTTCAAGCTTGCAGAGTCCGTAGATTCTAGCCTACAGATTCTGTAGTTTCAAGCCTACAGAGTCCGTAGATTCTCTGAGAAGCTTGAAAAATGAGGAATTTGAATGCTCAAAACAAATTTCAAGAAGGGAAGAGATTATTTTGGTCTGTTAAATGAAAATAGTTCACATGTTGTCCCAAAAATGAGAAGTCTATTTTTGGGGACAACAACTGGCTCCAGTTGGGGAAATTCTATCAATTGTAAAAAAGAATTAAAGGGGGTAGAATCTCAAATCTCCAATGTCTTCATGTGTACCATTGGCCTATGGAGTCATGTTACCTAGAAATAGAAGGCATAAAAAATAGAAATAAACAAAACAAAATAGAATTAAAAACTATACAAATATACATATGTACAAATGAAATGATCTAATACTTCAAGAGTTAAAGTGTTTCAGATGCTGCCCACTATGAGGCAGAGAAAAGAGTGTGCCATCTTGATATTTTAGCGGAAAGATATTTTCACCATTGTGTTGATGAATTATAAATGCGCCTCTCCAAAGGGAGTCAAACTTTTCATGCATCCCTTTTGGTTCTCTCTTTTTGTCCCACAACAGGACTTGATCCCCAATCCAAAAATCATGATTTTTGGCCTTCTGGTTAAAGAGTTTCTTTACCAGACTTTGATGAGCAGCAATTTGGTCCACCACCATGGTTCTCTATTCATCCAGCTCAATTAGGCACATGATTCTCTTATCAATAGAGATTTCATATGTCTGATCTTCAATTGTCTTTGCCAATTTCAAGGCTGGTAAATCTAAGGTGCTTAGTATCTCAACATTGATACCATAAGGAACTTGAAAAGGAGACATACCAATTGCCCTCTTTGGTGTTATTATGTCTACCCATAAAGCATCAATATATGCTTTATGCCATGTCCTTTGATTGTCATCTGTTAGCTTCTTGATGATAGTTGCCAGGGTCTTATTGCTTGATTCAGCTTGTCCATTCCCTTATGGAAAATAATCAAAAGAGTGAGAGAGTGTAATTCCATAATGGAAACAAAATTGTGTAATCTCCTGAGAGGTGAAATAAGTTACATTGTCAGTAACAATTTTGGTTAGAACTCCAATCCTGGAAATGATATTCTCCTTGAGGAAGTTGCAATACAACTTCTGAATTAGCATGCTTAGTTGAGATTTCTTCTACCCACTTGGTGAAATAATTAGTTGCTATAAGGACATAATCATGTCTAACACTTGAAGATGGGTTTATAGTCCTAATAAAATCAATCCCCCATTGTTGGAATGGTTATTCTATGATCACTGGCTTGAGAAGCAAGGCAACTAACTTGGGTCTTCAAATAAATTGCTAACAGAGTTCACATTTTCTCACTCACTTATATGCATCTTGGAAAAGAGTTGGCCAGTAATACTTAACTTGCAGAATCTTGTGAGAAGTCACAGGAGCAAAAAAATGTCCTCCACAAGCTTGATTGTGAAAAGATTTCAAAAGTTGGCTTTTTTTTCCTTTGTCTACACAACAAAAGAATACTCCATATATGCTTCTCTTATACAAGCCATTGTCCCAAAGGACAAAATTGGTAGATTTCAACTTGATAGTATTCTTTTATTTATAAGACAAATGAGCAGGACATTCACCATAAGTAAGAAAATGAGCAATACCTAAATACCACTCATTGGTAGTGGAGACAAAAAGGACTATTAGTGTATCTTCCACTTCAGCTTCTTCATGATGTGTATCTTCTGGCTTGTTGTCAGCAATTAATTGGCATAGGACTTTTCCCCTAAAGAACTTTGTCATTTTGATGTCTCGATCAAACTCTTAGATCTTTGCAATCCAATTGCCTCTTTTTGTGCCAAACTCCTACTGAGTTAATATAGACTTGATTGTAGTGTCAGGAACTAAGGTAGTAGTGTGTGAATACAAAATATAGAAGCAGAAATGTTTTACTACTTTCACCACTACATAAGCATGATTCTCTATGTTTGAATACTTCATCTCATGGGTTTTAAGAAGGCAACTCATGAAAGAAATGGGAGATTCTATACCTTCCTTGTCCTCTTGAACAAGAATTGTTGAAAGCATGTGTTCAAAAGCATAACTGTATATGATAAAATCTTTGTTGTAATCTAGACAAACCAAGGTAAGGGCATGGGCAATAACAGTCTTGATATCCTAAAATGCTAACTTGCCTTATTTAGTCTAGTTGAAGGTGGTCTTCCCTTTCATCATGTTCACAATGTGTCTATTCTTTTCATCAAATTTGGGGATGAACCTCTGTAAAAAATTCATCTTTCTAAAGAAAGAGTAAATAGAATTTTTATTTGTAGGAAAATTAAGCTCTTGAATAGACTTGACTCTATCTGAGTCAATCTTTATGCCTTCCTTAGACACAATGTGTCCCCGAAGTTTCCCCTCTATTACTTCAAAAATAAACTTATTAGGGTTCAACGAAATACCATTCTGGCGGTAGTGCTCCAGCACTTATTGTAAGTGGTGTACATGATCAGAATGACACTTTGAAAAGATAGTCAAGTCATCAAGGTATACCACTATGATTTTACCCATGTCATCTTTGAAAGCCAGGTCCATTGCTCTCTAAAAGGTGGCACCAGCCTTTATCAAGCCAAAAGGCATTCTTTTATATGTAAATGTACCCTAAGGTGTGGTGAATGCAATCTTGTGTTGGTCTACTTCACCAACTTCAACTCGATTATATCTTGAGAAGCCATCTAGCATTGATAACATCTCTGAACTTGTCACTATTTAAAGCACTCGATCCATGATTGGAAAAGGGTAATTATCTTTCAAAGATGACTCATTCAGATTTCTGAAATCTACACAAATGCAAATTTTTCCACTCTTCTTCCTTACAGGCACTATGTTTGCAATCCATGTGGAATAATGGATTGGGAAGATGATTCTAGCATTTAATATTTTTCGTATCTCAGATAGAATAGTACCTAATATTTTTAGATTGTACTGTCTAGATTTTTGCTTATAGGCCATTGAGTCAACCTTGAGAGGAATGTCATGGTAGATTTCATCAAGTCTGAGAGACTTTAGGTCATCATAAGAATATGCTAAGACATCCATGTATTGATGGAGTAAAGTGGTGAACTTTAATCTTTCTTTAGGGGTGCAATACTTACCAATGTTAACCATCTTGAGATTTTCTTTAGTAGTCAGATTTACTTGATCAAATCTCTGAGAGAAGCTTGAATTTGTTTACTATTGTTTGATGAATCTATCATGCTTATCAAATAGTTTCTCAAGATAAACCAGGCCTTTGGGAATTTTGTTTTCTTTTAGCTGTAAGAATTCTTTATTTATATCTAAACTAGATTCAGAGGATGATTCATACTTTTGAGATTCATTACCTTCAAAATATAGTTGTTCAAAATTGTCTTTTCATTCTAGGAAGGCAATGATTTGATGATCATCATTGAATACTTGCCAATGATTAGCATTGTTGGGAACACTTGGTATATAGACTATCTCAATAGTATACCTATCTTCTTTAAAATTTGAGTGAAGAACTAAGAGAGTTCCTGAAACAGCAATTGCATCAGCTCTATCATTAGATTCCCTGGGTATGGTAGAAATGTTGAAAGCATCAAAGCTTTCAATTTGGTACCAAACCAGGTTGTGATAATGACATAATCTTTCATTCTTGGTTTGGTATAAGTTTCTCACCTGATAAACCACTAATTCAGCATCCCTTTTGTCATGAAGAAACTTGATGCCTTTGTCTTGAGCAACCTTCAATCCAAGCAACAGAGATTCATATTCTACTTTATTGTTAGTGTTGCTAAATTGTAATTTGTAAGATGAAGGAAACATATCTCCTTGAGGAGATATCAACACAATCTCGACTCTTGAACCTATAGAGGAGCAGCTGCCATCAAATTCCAGAGTCCATAGCTCATCAGATACTAATTTTTCTTTAGACTTTCCTTCATTAGAGAGGGAGTGTCCTTCTTCATTTGTATTGAAACCTACTAGTTCTATTGCTATTCTAGTTGAACTAATTTCTATTTTGACACTTTCAATAATTTTATCAGATGTTTCATGTACTTTGTCTATAGATAGAAAGTAGTTACCCATACTTGAGGATTCAAAAAGAATTTGAGATTCAGGGGCTGATGTTTGGGTGACCACATATTTTGCCTCTTTTTTAGAAAGAAATCTCTTCATTATGCCTTTGACAGGGATTCTTGCCTCAGACAGGTCCATGCTTAGTTCTCTTCCCATGTCCTTGAAAAAATTTCATCTAAGCAAAATGCCATAAGATGTTGGGACGTTAGCCACTAAGACAGTCATCTTGATTCTCTTGTCTAGAAAGGCTGCAAATGTAAATTGGGCATCTTTGATTTGCCCCAGCAATGGAACTTGCTTGTTTTCCATGAAGAAACATCTCCCAAATGTCTTAGTTAGTGTGAGGCCAAGATATTTAACTACTTTAATAGGCATGACATTGTCAAATGCACCTAAGTCTATAATACATTTACTTAGCTTATGACCATTTACTAACAGGGAAACATAGAAAAGGTTCTATTTTCCTAAGGGAAGATGGAGGAGTAATGGCAATATTATTTGGAATGGGCATGTTCTTTGGGGAATCAGGAGTTACCTTTTTAGCTTTTTCTTCTACAGGGATAGTTTGGTTCTTGACACATTGGACCAACTTATCCAATTGATCAGGATTAGACTACAAATATTCAAATTTAGACATTTATATTTTGGTATTTTTGACATGATCAATTATGTCAAATGGCTAAAATGGATTAGGTACAGATGAAGGTATTTCAACCTTTTGGGTTTTAGGAGGGATAGGAGGAAGGCTGGTTTGTGAAATTGAGGTAGAAGGTGAAGGTGAAATTGATGTACTTACCATTTGGGTGATCACCAGATCCTTTGATTGGAAAGGCAAAGTGGTTCCACACTTAGAAATTGTAATTGCTAATTGAGGTTGCTCTTCTATCTTCCCTTCATTAGCTTGCTAGACTGATTGGTTCTTGGATCTAGTAAACACTGCATATGATCCATCAAAAGCTTCTCCTTTGCTTCTAGGTTCATCCTGATAGTTTAAGAAACTAATGTGGGAGTCACCAACTGATTCTTCTTGATTTTTTACAAGAAGATCAGCGTCATTTTATTGATTTAATTCAGGCTGGAAAGAGAACTCTGATTCTATTTCAAGATATCCTATTGTTGAATTGGCTGGAGGAGCTTCCAAGGCAAGTTTCCCTTATGGGGGAGGAAGATGATTTTGTTGCCCTTGATTCCTAGCAGCATTTCCCTGATATGACTGATTTGGAAATTTCCTTCTTGGCATATCTCTATATTAAAGAGTAGAAGATATTCCTTGCACCATTTACTTTTTGAGAGTAAGCAACTCATTTGCCAACTTTTGCACCATTGGATCTGTGGTGCATGTAGATGAATATTTAGAAGATGATGAAGGTCTATTTCTATTTGAATCTCTTCTTATCTTCCCTACTAAGATGAGATCATCTTCTACCTCAGTGGCCAAGTGTTGAGCTACAACAAGATCTATTTGACCAGCACATCTCAAAAGAAAACCTACTTTAGGTAACTGAGAATTAATGAAGAAGCATTTGAGATTCTCAGCTGTAGGTCAAGCAATTACATGAATTTTGTTTCTCAATTTGTTAAACTTGGCTATGAATTACCTCATTGGTTCATGAGTTTATTTCTTCATCTGTGTAAGTTGAGCCAGAAGTGCATGTGCATCTTTTGTAGGTTTGAATCTGGGTTTAAACTTAACTTTGAGGGTATTCCAATTAGTTACTAACTAAGCTTGTAGATGATAAAAAAAATCTGCAACAGCACCTTGTAACATTTTTACAAATAGCCTGACTACTACATCTTCAAATTCTACTCCAATTATGCCACAGGCTATGCTGAAAGCTGCAATGTGTTCATCAGGATGAACTTTCTCATCACCATAGAATTTTAAAAAATTCTTCCTTGAACTGTGTGGAAACTCATGTAGAGGTGGAGTAACATTGAGAAGACCAAAATAATTACCCTAGGGGCCTTGAGCTACCATTATATGACTATGAAAAGGAAGAATAATAAATCTCAAAGGAGTAATTATTGGCAAAGCTTTATCAATAGCAGAAGTGGATACTTCATTTGGCAATGGAGATCTAACTTTAGTAGGAGGAAAGCTCTTGGTTCGTTGGATGTGAGATGGTGAAGGAAATAGATCAAAATTACTTTGCTGTACCAACTCAAATATAGGGTCAACAATACCTTTAGCCATTTAGCTTTGTGTATACCTTAAATCTGCTAGATTGTGAAACAAAAATGGAAAAGAATTGACCTTACTTTAGTTTGAAGCTTGAGGCTTTAAACTACACATTCTTTCACAGTTAGTGTGGAGGTGAATGGTAAGGTTATAATGATAATGAGTAAGACATAGAAATGAAATGGAGTCTATAATGGATAATGGTTGAGATTGATTCAATCTGAAACTTGAGGTTTCAGAATGCACATAACTATGTCCCTAATAGAGTCACCAAAAACTGTTGGTTGAATATTTTGTCGATCAACATACTGATGAACAAAATAGGTCTAATCATCCAAAGTAGGAAGATTGGTCATCCAAATGTGTACATTTACCACATCAAAATAGGACTAATCTCTCCTCTCATCAAGGGGAGGTTCCCTATATATATATATATATATATATATATATATATATATATATATAGAAAATAATACTCAAGGGTAGAACAAACCATCCATCTCTCTTTTTTTAGAGATGATGCATGAAAATCAAAGAGGAAATCTCAAGGGAAATGATAGAAAACACTCTTCTTCTTTCAAAATTACTATTTAGCAAACCACAAGAATCCTTCTTGTAGTAATTGAAAAATGTAAGCAAAGAAGTAGTAACCAACAGATTGAGATGCATCACAAAGTCTCCACCTCAATTGTGCAAGTGTGAGATATGAAGGATAATGAAGGCACAAAGTCATCTCAAGGTCATTTACACAGAAACAATAGGAAAACACACTAAAGGCAATTGTGGGGGCATAAAGTCTCTCCATAATTTGCTTCAAGACACCTTCCTGACTACTTTCACTAATTCTACTTATTAAATTAAAGGAATAAAAAATATATTAAGGAAAAAGACATAAGAACAGTTTTGCTAACAACAAAGATATCACAGCACAAAGTTTTAAAAGTCACTTGCTTTCTTATTTCAATAACAGAATATGATCAACAATCTGATCTCAAAGTCTCAGTAATGCCTTTCAATTTGGGCAGAGTTTTGTTTCTGATAATCAGAGAGAGAGATCCTAAAACAATAAAAGAGAGTCCCTTATATAGCCTCTTCAAAAAGGACTTGGGAACAATAATACATCATGTTGCATTGAATTTAGTTAAGATGACATGCTATAATTTAGGGGCATTTACCCATTTGCTTTTCTCGATGTAGAGAAATGGGTCACACTATTGAAAGTTTGCATCTTTCAATATCCACCTAGCAGTCTACTTCTAAGAACATATCTGATGCATAAATGTTTTTGATCATTCCTCCTCATTCATCTTTTTTTGGTTATTTAAATCGGGTCTTCAATTTAGTTTGATGCTATGTTCCTTAATCACTTCTTGCTGGTCTTTTGAGAACCCTGTGAAAGATGACACTTGGCAACTTCCACTGCATTTGATATTGTGCCTCAATAGATGACATGTGGCAGCTTCCACTGTGACTTTGAAGATGACACCTGGCAGCATAGCAGGTTTTCTATTTCTTCTAACTTTTCTTTCAGAGGAAAAATTCTAAAGGAATTCCTTCAAACAATTTGTTTGAAAGAATTATCTCTTTGTCACTTTTTTCATGGGAACTTTTTCGAAGGACAATTTGTCTTAAGGAATTGTCTCTTTGTCACTTTTTTCGGGGGAACTTTTCTGAAGGAAATCCCTTTGCTCTTTTAGCCTTTGAATTGGTCCATTTGCCTCCTTCCTGCCCTCTACAAGGGCTATTTGAGCTCCAAATTAGCCTTTTGGGTTTTTGCAATGGTTCACTTCAGCTTCTGAGTGTCCTCTGAAAGGGCTATTTGCCCCTTGGAAATTTGCCTTAGTCAATTTTATATGAATCTCAAATGGTGACATATGGTAGCCTCTGCTAAGTTCTATTGGGTTTTTTTTCCTTAGTCACTTTTACCATGTAAATTCCCTCTACAAGGGCACTTGTGTCTTTTACGCTTGGGACACTCCTTTGAACTTGTCGCTTAAACCGACCGATTGAACCAACTTTGGTTCAACGGTTCAATGGTTCATTCCCTTGCTTCTATTGATTGCTTGAACCAAGATTCTTTGAAACAAGCCTTGTTAAACCCATTAAACCTTGAACCCATTGAACCCTTTGGTTCAAAGTCGTTCAATGGTTCATTCCCTAAAAATGACTTAGTGTCAGAAACTTGTTCTTTTGATTGAACCTGCCTGTAGAAGCCTTTGAACCTACTGAACCTTTAGTTCGTCACTTCCTTGTTCTTTCTAAGCTCTTTGATCTTCATCACAATGGTTGAAAATTTGAACTTGTGAACTCGTTCAACCCTTTGGTTCAAGGTTCAATGGTTCAATCGGTTCATTCTTTTTATTTGGCTAAGTCCATTTGATATTTTTGAACCAAACATGTTAAACCATTTGGTCGTTGAACCTATTGAACCTTGAACCCATTGAGCCTTTGAATCAAAGTGGTTTAATAGTTCAAAAGTTTAATGGTTCAAGCCTTCTTTTCTTTGATAAGTGTTTTGAAGCCATTAAACCTTGAAGCGGTTGAACTTTGAACCTTGACAAATGCGCTTAACTCTTGTTGTTGATGTTGAACCTTTGAACCCACTGAACTAAAATGGTTCAAGGGTCAATAGTTCAATGGTTCAATGGTTCAATCCTTGCTTAGAATATTTCCAATGAACTCTTTTGGTTAAACCTTGTCGTTGAACTAACTTTGAAATCACCTAAGTGTTGAGAGCTTGCTTTTTTCCTATAGAGTCTATAGAAATCAACCTGTGAAGCCTGTAGAGCTTGGCCTGTAGAGTCCATAGATTTTCTTCCTGTAGAGTCCATAGATTCTTTGAGAAGCTTGAAAAATGAGGAATTTGAATGCTCAAAATAAATTTTGAGAAGGGAAGAGATTGTTTTGGTCTGTTGAATCAAAATAGTTCACATGTCCCAAAAATGAGAAGTCTATTTTTGGGCACAACAGTTGGCTCCAGTTGGGGAACTTCTATCAATTGTAAAAAAGAATTGAAGGGGGTAGAATCTAAAATCTCTAGTGTCTTCATGTGTACCATTGGGCTATGAAGTCATGTTACCCAGAAATGGAAGGCATCAAAAATAGAAACAAATAAAAGAAAATAGAATTAAAAACTATACAAATATACATATGTACAAATGAAATGATCAGATACTTCAAAAGTTAAAATGTTTTAGATGCTACCCACTGTGATGTAGAGAAAAGAGTGTGCCATCATGATATTTTAGTATAAATATATTTTCACTATTGTGTTGATAAATTATAAATGGTCCTCTCCAAAGGGAGTCAAACTTTCCATGCATCCCTTTTGGTTCTCTCCTTTTGTCCCACAACAGGACTTGATCTTCAATCCAAAAATTATGATATTTGGCCTTCTAGTCAAAGATTTTATTTACTAGACATTGATGAGCAATAATTGGGTCCACCACCATAGTTCTCTATTCATCTAGCTTAGTTAGGCACATGATTCTCTTATCAGGAGAGCTTTCATATGTCTGATCTTCAATTGCCTTTGTTAATTTCAAGGTTGGTAATTCTAAGGTGATTGGTATCTCAACATTGATACCATAAAGAAGTTGAAGAAGAGACATACCAATTTTCCTCTTTGGTGTGATTCTATCTACCCATAGAGCATCAATCAATGCTTTATGCCATGTCCTTTGATTGTCATCTACTAGTTTCTTGACGATAGTTACCAAGTTCTCATTGCTTGATTCAGCTTATCCATTCCCTTGTGGAAAATAATCAGAAGAGTGAGAGAGTGTAATTCCATAATGGAAATAGAATTGTGTAATCTCCTGGGAGGTGAAACAAGCTGCATTGTCAGTAAAAAATTTGGTTGGAACTCCAAACCTAGAAATGATATTCTCCTTGAGAAAATTGCATACAATTTCTGAAGTAGCATGCTTAGTTGGAATTGCTTCTACCCACTTGGTGAAATAGTCAGTTGTTGTAAGGACATAATCATGTCTAGCACTTGAAGATGGGTTTATAGTCCTAATAAAATCAATCTCCTATTGTTGGAATGGTTCTTCTATGATCACTGGCTTGAGAGGCAAGGCAGCTAACTTGGGTCTTCCAACAAATTGCTAGCAGAGTTCACATTTTCTCACCCACTTATATGCATCTTGGAAAAGACTTGGCCAGTAATACCTAGCTCATAGAATCTTGTGAATAGTCACAGGAGCAAAAAAATGTCCTCCACAAGCTAGATTGTTGAAAGATTTTAAAAGTTGGCTTTGTTGCTCTTTATTTACATAGTGAAGGAATACTCCATCTATGCTTCTCTTGTACAAGCTGTTGTCCCAAAGGACAAAATTGGTAGCTTCCAACTTGATAGTCCTCTTTTTTTATAAGACAAATGAGAAGGATATTCACCATAAATAAATGAGCAATACCTAAATACCAGTCATTGGTAGTGGAGACAAAAAGGACTATTGGTGTATCTTCCACTTCAGTTTCTTCATGTTGTGTATCTTCTGGCTTATTGTCAACAATTAATTGGCATAGGCCTTTTCCCCTGACCAGCTTTGTCAGATTGATATCTAGATCAAACTCTTAGATCTTTGCAATTCAATTGCCTCTTTTTGTGCCAAACTCCTAAGTTAATATAGACTTGACTGTAGTGTTAGGAACTAAGGCAGTAGTGTGTGAATTTAAAATATAGAAGCAAAAATGTTTGACTGCTTTCACCACTACATAACCATGCTTCTCTACATTTGAATACTTCATCTCATGGGTTTTGAGAGGGAAACTCATGAAAGAAATGGAAGATTCTATACTTTCCTTGTCTTGTTGAATAAGAATTGATGAAAGCATGTGTTCAAAATCATAACTGTATATGATGAAATATTTGTTATAATTTGGACAAACCAAGGTAGGGGCATGGGCAATAGCAGTCTTGATATTTTAAAATTCTGACTTGCCTTCTTTAGTCTAGCTGAAGTTGGTCTTCCCTTTCATCATGTTCACAATGTGTCTAGTCTTCTTAGCAAATTTGGGGATGAACCTCCATAAGAAATTCACCTGTCTAAAGAAAGAGTGAATAGAATTTTTATTTGTAGGCAAATTAAGCTCTTGAATAGACTTGACTCTGTCTGAGTCAATAATTATGCCTTCTTTAGACATAATGTGTCTGAGGAGTTTCCCATTTGTTACTCTAAAAAAAAGCTTCTTAGGGTTTAAGGAAATACCATTCTAGTGGTAGTGCTCCAGCACTTATTGTAAGTGGCCTACATGATCAAAATGACGCTTTAATAAGATAGTCAAGTCATCAAGGTATATCACTATGATTTTACCCATCTCATCTTTGAAATCCAGGTCCATTGCTCTCTAAAAGGTGGCACTAGTGTTTATCAAGCTAAAAGGCATTCTTCTATATGTAAATATACCCCAAAGTGTGGTGAATGTAGTCTTATGTTAGTCTGCTTCACTAACTTCAACTTGATTATATTTTGAGAAGCCATCTAGCATTGATAACATCTCTAAACCTGTCACTGTTTGAAGCACTTGATCCATGATTGGCAAAGGGTAATTCTCTTTCAAAGATGACTAATTTAGATTCCTAAAATCTACACAAATGCAAAATTTTCCACTCTTCTTCCTTATAGGAACTATGTTTGTAATCCATGTGGAATAATGGATTGGGAAGATGATTCTAGCATTTAACATTTTTTTTATTTCAGACAGAATAGTACGTGATAGTTTCAGATTATACTGTCTGGATTTTTGCTTATAGGGCATTGAGTCAGCCTTGAGAGGAATGTCATGGCACATTTCATCAGGTCTGAGAGACTTCAGGTCATCATAAGAATATGCTAAGACATCCATGTATTGATGGAGTAAAGTGGTGAACTTGAGTCTTTCTTTAGGGGTTCAACACTTACCAATGTTAACCATCTTGGGATTTTCTTTAGTATTCAGATTTACTTGATCGAATCCTTAAGAGAAACTTGAATCTGTTTGCTATTGTTTGATGAATCTATCATTCCTATCAAATAGTTTTTCAAGAGAAACTAGGCCTTTGGGAATTTTATTTCCTTTTAGATGTAAGAATTATTCATTTATATTTGAACTAGATTCAGAGGCTGATTCATACTCCTAAGATTCACTGCCTTCAAAATGTAGCTGTTCAAAATTGTCTTTTTATTCTAGAAAGGCAATGATTTGATGATCATCATTGAATACTTGTCAATGATCAGCATTGTCAAGAACACTTGGTCTACATACTAGCTTAATAGTATACTTCTCTTCTTTGAAATCTGACTGAAGAACTAAGAGAGTTCTTGAAACAGTAAGTGTATCAGCTCTGTCATTAGATTCCCTGGGTATGGAAAAAATGTTGAAAGCATCAAAGCTTTCAATTTGGTCCCAAACTAGGTTGTGATAATGGCATAATCTTTCATTCTTGGTTTGGTATAAGTTTCTCACCTGAAAAACCACTAATTCAGCATCCCCTTTGGCATGAATAAACTTGATGCCTTTGTCTTGAGCAGCCTTCAATCGAAGCAATAGAGATTCATATTCAGTTGTATTATTAGTGTTGCTAAATTGTAATTTTTAAGATGAAAGAAACATATCTTCTTGAGGAGATATCAACACAATCCTGGCTCCTGAACTGGTAGAGGAGTAACTTCCATTGAATTTTAGAGTCCATACCTCATCAGATACTAATTTTTATTTAGACTTTCCTTCATTAGAGAGGGAGGGTCCTTCATCATTTGTATTGCAACCTACTAGTTCTTCTGCTATTCTAGTTGAACTAATTTCTAGGTTGACACTTTCAAGAATTTTATCAGATGTTTCATGCACTTCATTTGTAGATAGAAATTAGTTACCCATACCTAAGGATTTAAAAATAATTTGAGCTTCAAGGGCTGATGTTTGGGTGACCACATATTTTGCCTCTTTTTCAGGGAGTAATCTCTTCATTACACCTTTGACAGGGATTCTTGCCTCAGACAGGTCCATGCTTAGTTCTCCTCCCACGTCCTTGCAAAAATTTCATCCAAGCAAAATGCTATAGGATGTTGGGACGTCAGCCATTAGGACAGTCATCTTGATTCTCTTGTCTGGAAAGGCTACAAATGCAAATTTGACATCTTTGACTTGCCCCAACAATGAAACTTTCTTGTTTTCCATGGAGAAACATCTCCCAAATGTCTTGGTTAGTGTGAGGCCAAGAGATTTAGCTACTTTAGTAAGCATGACATTTTTAGATGCACCTGAGTTTATAATATAATTACTTAGCTTATGACCATTTATTAATAGGGAAACATAGAAAGGTTCTATTTTCTTAGGGGTAGCTGGAGGAGTAATGACAAGATTATTCAGAATGGGCATGTTCTTTGGGGAATTAGGAGTTACCTTTTTAGTTTTTTGTCTTGCAGGGACAGTTTGGTTCTTGACACATTGGACCAACTTATCCAATTGATCATGATTGGACTGCAAATATTCAAATTTAGACATTTGTATTTTGTTCTTTTTGACATGATCAATTATGTCAAATGGCTGAATTGGATTAGGAATATAGGAAGGTATTTCAACCTTTTGGGTTTTAGGAGGGATAGGAGGAAGGTTGGTTTGTGAAATTAAAGTAGAAGGTGAAGGTGAAATTGATGTACTTACCTTTTGGATGATCACCAAATCCTTTAACTAAAAAGGCAGAGTGGTGCCACGCTTAGCAATTGTAATTGCTAGTTGAGATTGCTCCTTTGTCTTCCCTTCATCATCTTGCTAGACTAATTGGTTCTTAGATCTGGTAAACACTATATATGATCCATCAAAAGCTTCTCCTTTGCTTTTGGGTTCATCCAGGTAGTTCAAGAAACCAATGTGGGAGTCACTAGCTGATTCTTCTTGATTTTCTACAAGGAGATTAGAGTCATTTTCTTGATTCAATTTAGGATGGAAAGAGAACTTTGATTCTACTTCAAGATATCCTATTGCTGAATTGGTTGGAGGAGCTTCCAAGGCAAGTTTCCCTTGTGGGGGGGGTAAGCTGATTTTGTTGCCCTTGATTCTTGGCAGCATTGCCCTAATATGACTAATTTGGAAATGTCCTTCTTGGCATATCTCTGTATGAAGGAGCAGACGATATTTCTTGCACCATTTGCTTTTTGAGAGAAAGCAACTCATTTGCCAACTTCTATACCATTAGATCTATGGTGCCTGTAGATGAATATTTAGAAGATGATGAAGGTCTATTTTTATTTAGATCTCTTCTTATCTTTCCTACTAAGATGAGATCATCTTCTACCTCAGTAGCCAAATGTTGAGCTGCAACAAGATCTATTTGACCAGCACGTCTCAAAAGAAAACTTACTTTAGGTAATTGAGAATTAATAAAGAAGCATTTAAAATTCTTAGCTGTAGGTCAAGTAATTATAGGAGTTATGTTCCTCAGTTTGTCAAACTTGGCTATGAAGTCCCTCATTTGTTCATGAGGTTATTTCTTCATCTGTGTAAGTTGAGCCAGAAGTGCATGTGCATCTTCTATAGGTTTGAATCTGGGTTCAAACTTAGATTTGAGGGTATTCTAATCAGTTACTGACTGAGCCTGTAGATGATAAAACTAATATGCAGTAGCACCTTGTAATGTTTCTATAAATAGCCTAATTACTACATCTTCAAATTCTACTCCAATTATGCCACAAGCTATGCTGAAGGCTGCAATGTGTTCATCAAGATGAACTTTTCCATCACCATAGAATTTGGAGAAATTCTTCCTTGAACTGTGTGGAAGCTCATGTAGAGGTGGAGTAAGATTGAGAGGACCAAAAGAATTATCCTAGGGGCCTTGAGCTGCCATTATATGACTATGAAAAGGAGGAATAAAAAATCTTAGAGGAGTAATTATTAGCAAAGCTTTATCAATAGCGAAAGTGGATACTTCGTTTGGTAATGGAGATCTGACTTTAGTAAGATGAGAGCTCTTGGTTCGTTGGAGGTGAGATGGTGAAGGAAATAGATCAAAATTACTTTGTTATACCAACTCGAATATAGGGTCAGCAATACCTTTAGTCCTTTAGCTTCATGTATACCTTAAATCTACCAAATTGTGAAATAAAAATGGAAAAGAATTGACCTTGCTTTAGTTTGAAGCTTGAGGCTTTAAACTGTGCATTCTTTCCTAGTTAGTCTGGAGGTGAATGGTAAGGTTAAAATGATGAGTAAGACATAGAAATGGAATGGAGTCTATAATGGATAATGGTAGAGATTGATTCAATTTAAAACTTGAGGTTTTAGAATGCACATAACTATGTCCCCAATGGAGTCACCAAAAACTGTTGGTTGAATATTTTATCGATCAACGTACTGATAAACAAAATAGGTCTGATCATCCAAAGTAGGAAGATTGGTCATCCAAATGTGTAGGTTTACCACATCAAAAGGGGACTAATCTCTCCTCTCATCAAGGGGAGGTTTCCTAACTATATATATATACACACACACACACACACAAAAAAAAAATAATACTCAAGGGTAGAACAAACCATCCATCTCTCTCTTTTTAGAGATGATGCATGCAAATTCAAGGGGAAATATCAAGGGAAATTATAGAAATCACTCCTCTTCTTTTAGATGTACTATTCAACAAACCACAAGAATCCTTCTGGTAGTAATTTTAAAATGTAACTAAGGAAGTAGTAACTAGCAGATTGAGATGTATCACAAAGTCTCCACCTCAATTGTGAAAGAGTGAGATATGAAGGAAAATGAGAGCACAAAGTCATCCCAAGGTCCTTTACATCGAAACAAAAAGAAAACACACTAAAGGAAATTATGGGGACACAAAGTTTCTCCACAATTGGCTTCAGGACACCTTCCTGACTACTTTCGCTAATTCTGCTTATTGAATTAAAGGAACAAAAAATATATTATAGAAAAATACATAAGAACAGTTTTCCCAACAACAAATATATCACATCACAAAGTCTAAAAAGTCACTTGCTTTCTTATTCCAATAACAAAATATGATCAACAATCTGAGCTCAAAGTCATAGTAATGCTTTTCAATTTGGGCAGAGTTTTGTTTTTGATAATCAGAGAGAGAGATCCTAAAACAATAAAAGAGAGTCCCTTATATAGCCTCTTCAAGAAGGACATGGGAATAGTAATACATCATGTTGCATTGAATTTTTTTAAGAAGACATGCTAGAATTTAGGGGCATTTACCCATTTGCTTTTCTCAATGTAGAGAAATGGGTCACGCTATTGAAAGTTTACAGCTTTCAATATCCACCTGATGGTCTACTTCTAGGAACATATCTGATGTGCAAATTTTTCTGATCATTCCTCCTCATTCCTCCTTTTTTGGTTATTTAAATCAGGTCCTCAATTCAGTTCGATGCTCTGTTCCTTAGTCACTTCTTGCTGGTCTTTCGAGAAACTTGCAAAAGATGACACTTGGTAGCTTCCACTGCATTTGATACTATGCCTCAATAGATGACATGTGGCGACTTCCACTATGACTTTGAAGATGACATGTGGCAACATAGCAGGTTTTATAATTCTTCAAACTTTTCTTTTAGAGGAAAAAGTCTGAAGGAATTCCTTCAAACAACTTGTCTAAAAGAATTATCTCTTTGTCACTTTTGCTGAGGGAACTTTTTCGAAGGACAATTTGTCTAAAGTAATTGTCTCTTTGTCAATTTTTCCAGGGGAACTTTTTTGAAGGAAATCCCTTTGCTCTTTTGGCCTTTGAATTGGTCCATTTGCCTCCTTCTTGCCCTTTACAAGGGCTGTTTGAGCTCCAAATTAGCCTTTCGAGTTTTTGCAACGGTTCACTTCAACTTCTGAGTGTCCTCTGAAAGGGATATTTGCCTCTTGAAAATTTGCTTTAGTCAATTTTATGTGAATTTGAAATGGTGACATGTGGCAACATCCACTGAGTTCTATCAAGTTTTTATTTTCTTAGTCACGTTTGCCATAGAAATTCCCTCCACAAGAGCACTTGTGTCTTTGACGCTTGGGACTCTCCTTTGAACTTGTCACTTGAACTGACCGATTGAACCAACTTTGGTTCAACGGTTCAATGGTTCATTCCCTTGCTTCTATTGACCACTTGAACCAAGATTCTTTGAAACAAGCCTTGTTGAACCCATTGAACCTTCAACCCATTGAACCCTTTGGTTCAAAGTGGTTTAATGGCTCATTCCCTAAAAATGACTAAGTGTCAGAAACTTGTTCTTTTGATTGAACCTACCTGTAGAAGCCTTTGAACCTGTTGAACCATTAGTCCGTCACTTCCTTATTCTTTTTAAGCTCTTTGATCTTCATCACACTGGTTGAACCTTTAAACTTGTGAACTCATTGAACCATTTGGTTCAAGGTTTAACAGTTCAATTGGTTCATTCTTTTTATTTGGCTAAGTCCTTTTGATATTTTTGAACCAAATGTGTTGAATCATTTGGTCATTGAACCTGTTGAACCTTGAACCCTTTGAACCTTTGAACCAAAGTGGTTCAATGGTCCAATGGTTCAAGCCTTCTTCTCTTTGATAAGTGTTTTGAAGCTGTTGAACCTTGAAGTGGTTGAACTTTGAACCTTGACAAATGCACTTAACTCTTGCTACTAATGTTGAACATTTAAACCCATTGAACCCATTGAACCAAAATGGTTCAAGGTTCAATAGTTCAATGGTTCAATCCTTGCTTATAAGCTTGCCAATGAACTCTTTTGGTTGAACCTTGTCATTGAACCAACATTGAAATCACCTAAGTGTTGAGAGCTTGCTTCTTTCCTGCAGAGTCTGTAGAAATCACCCTGTGAAGCCCATAGAGCTTGGCTTGAAGAGTCCATAGATTTTATTCCTATAGAGTCTATAGATTTAAGCCTGCAGAGTCTGTAGTTTCAAGCCTATAGAGTCCATAGATTCTAGCCTATAGAGTCTGTAGTTTCAAGCCTGCAGAGTCCGTTGATTCTCTCAGAAGCTTGAAAAATGAGGAATTTGAATGCTCAAAACAAATTTCAAGAAAAGAAGAGATTATTTTGGTCTGTTGAACCAAAATAGTTCACATGTTATCCCAAAAATGAGAAGTCTATTTTTGGGGACAACACATCCAAGGTGGAATACAAAATCTAAATGACTATGGAAACCCATAAGTTCTAATGATGGATGCCATGAGAAGGCAAATCTACTAAATGGGGGCTTGGGGAGGGTGTTTTGGTAAGCTTTAAGGCTTACCAAAGCACTGTGGACCTAGGCCTAGGCTTATCCCTGAGGGTAGACCACCAATTTACCCTAACTAGAGGTCTACTCTTGAGGTATGCCACTACTTATCTTACAAGGATGCCAAACAAGAGGGAGAAGATGGGGAGAAGGAGATGGAGCATCCATATCCTTAGGTTCACTAGTTATGACCTAGAACACAGGAAATTTGAAGGTAGGGTCTTTATTGTGAATAAGGCCTATAAACCAAAACAAGTAAGAGGATGAAAACACATATGGTACATAAGCATGAGATTCTTGTAATCTATCCTCTCATTAATTAGGTTTTATGCTATACCATGGATGACATAGCACTCAAGATTGGACTTAGTGACTCTAGCTATTTTTATGAGAGATACATTAAGAGAGCCAATACTCCAATGGGAGAAGTGAGATGAGAGGGGAAGCTCAAAATCTAGGGAGACATCTCAAAATAAGTCTCCAAAAAGGGAAGAGCCACCCTAGTGATGTGTGGAAGGAGAGGGAGTTGTTTGACACATGCCAAACTTTGAAACAATGAACATTACTTGATACTTAGTTGGATCACAACATTCATCTTGAGAAAATGAGACTCAAAAGTAGGGAGCGTGTGGGATTATATAGAGCCTTGTGAGGATACAACCAAAGCCTTGCCTGAGGGATTTGTCTTTGCATATATTAATACCTAGGGATCTAGTTCAACCTCCATGGTATAAACCTCACCTTCATGAATGAATTAAACCATGTAAAACATGGTTGATGTGATGGCCTACATGGTAGTGGTCCAAGAATAGCCAAGAATCATGTTGTATTAAAGATCAAGGTATAACAAAAAAAACTCAATCTTGACTATCTTGGGGCATAACTTAAACTGGAGCTTCATGTTCCCCACTAGTGTAACTATTTCATTATTGAAACCAACATAGTTATGGTGAGAACCAGAGAGCTTCTTCTAATTGATCCCAAGCACATTGAACATACACAATGGCATGATATTCAATACATCTCCTTCATCAATGATGCACCACTTAACATGGTAATCATTAATGAAGGTATCAATATAGAGAGGTAATTGAGATATGTTTTCAAGAATCAAAGGATTTGGCAAAGAGGTGGGGTAAAAAGATAAAATAGGAGAATTAAGGTACTTAGATGTGTCAGAGTTGAACAAAAACTCAACATAATTCCATAAAAAACCCTCACGAGAGAGAAAAAGCTCATAAAAAATGAGACTCCTTTACTCAAGGCAAAGGAAAAGAAGGTCCCAAATGGAGATCCCAACTGAGAGGCCATGTGACTCTTCTATGATAGAGTAAGGACACTATCAAGTCTAGGGAGGGATGTTACACTGAAACTCAAACTTAACTTTGGGATTCCCTGACCCCATGGGCCAGGCAGGAGGCCCAACACCACTAGTCTCTTCGACAAGGTTAGTGACCCAGCCTGAGTACATGTTAACAAAGCATTCACACCTCATAGAAGATATGTCAATATTAGTAATGACCTTGATAATCTCATGCTTGGATTTTCCTCTTAGGTTAGCTTAGGAAGAGGATTCAAAAGAGGTGGAGAGAAATAAAGATAATGAGGGTCCTTAGCCTTCGATTTCTTATTCTTATTCTTATCCTTGTTGTGGTCAGGCAGAGGCTCCTTGAACACATTTAATTTACATTTGGGTTATACAAGAGGAAAACTATGAGATAGAGGTGAAGATTGTCCATTAGACTTTTGGGTAGCACAATTAGCATCATCATGTCCCCTCATCTGATGGAAATTGTAAATTTGGTAGGGTTATAAGGGAACACCATCCATTATTTTGATGTTCCTGATTCATAATCCTTATTTTTAGTTGGCTTCTTTCTCAAAGAATTCACCTTATGACTATCCTTGTTATCCTTATTTTTAGGAGGAGAATAAGTTACACCATCATTAGTCACATTATTGTTGTGATTGTATGAAGAGGATGAATTTTGGGTTGGTATGGGCCACATACCCTCATACACCTTAAACAATTTGATATTTAGACACTCATTAACATCCTCATTATATGAGGTGGACTCATGCTTTAGGTTCTCAAGGTAAAACTCCTACCTCAATGCTTGCATGAACATATAATAAAGTTGATCATTTGAGAACTTAGTTCTGCATGTATGATGGTTAAATACCACCTACACATAAAATCAAAGTTTGACTCTCCCTTGGCTACACCATGGAGGTGAGTGTTTAAATTTTGAGGTTGAAAGTCCTAGATAAATCAAAGTATTTGAGGAAGTCATCCAAAAGGAGCTAGAAACTAGAGAGAGAATCTAGAGGTAGATTTTGAAACCACACAAGATCTTCAACTCATAGATAATGAGCAAAGAGCTTCAAAATCATGCCTTCATCCTATTCCCAATCCATACATGCCATTATGAATTCCATAATATGCTTCATAGGAATGGAATTATAAGTCCCATTGAACTTCGGTAGTTTAAGGATAGGAGTAGGAAGGGAAACAACACGTACCCACGGGGCTAAAGGATTCTAGTGGAGATCCTCATAGGCATGGTTGATACAAACTTGGAGATTAGATCTAGGAGGGTGATTGTGATGGTAATGATGTTCTATATGGCCATAGGCATCATCATAACCATGATCATGGAGAGGATTATGTCAAGGTAGTTCTTGATAGGGAAGGTGCTCATGGTGGAAATCATATCTACCATAGTGTAGGGAATGACTATGAGATGGGTGACATTCCTCTAAGGGATGACAGGAAAACATGGCATAATCATGTAAGTAGTCATGATGACCAAATTATCCATCATGTTGATCACATGCCATCAAATTAGGGCCAATTAGTAGGAAATAATGCTCCTGATAGGCATCCCATGGATCTCTAATCCATAGGTGATGATCAAAATTAGTACGCTTATTAGAAACTTTAAAGGAAAGGCTAAGTGGATGGGAGGACTCCCCATGATGGGGATACCTCACTGAGTTATAATAACTATGACCTATAGCATGTATAGGAGGGTGTTCTTAATTTAGAGTCTCCTACTAATAAAGAGGTAGGAAACTCACATGAGAACTAATCAAGGTACTCAAAACTAAGCAAGTGCAAGCTCTATCTCTTGAAGAATCATGTTGTCAAATCCTAGGGGGAGATAGATGCACTTCATTCACTTGAAGGCATCTATGATAATCATCAATGATCATACATATCTCATTAGGTCCCAATCATACAAGGGTATCTTCATCAACTTGAATGAGTGAATGAGATGTGAGATGAGGTTGAGATGAAACATCCTCAGATGAATGAAGCTCAAACTAGTGAAAATGAGACCAAGTTTGTTGGTTATAGATATGCTAATATGTTTCCCTTTAGGATGAGAGAGGGTCTAAACCACCATGTTGGGTCAAGGTAACCTCTTACATCCTATAGTGTCTATGACATTCCATTACATTTGTGGCTTACTCATGAGTGAGCTTAGGGATGAGACCTTGAATCTGATAGGATTGGCATCCCAAGTGTGGGAGATTAGCCATGGATGTAATGAAATAATAGCAATGTGGAAGATAATAAAAAGGCAAACTAATGGAGAACCAACATGGAGAATGATAGAGAACCAAAGTAGGAAAAAACAACCAAGGTAAGAGTTGAAACACAATAGAATGTAAAGCTTAACAGCTAATAGAGGGGAGTTGTCTAAGAGTGCTCTAAATGGGATAGAAATAGTGTGAGACTATATGTGAGGTCCCATCGGGCATGCTATAATGTATCTCCAAGAATATGAATGGAACCACTAGTTTTTGGCAAGGGGTATATAGGGTACTAAAGCAAATCACTAAGAGGCTAGAAGGCCTAGGGCTTTTATGAACTATAGGTGATCTATAGTGTCTATCCAATTTGTTAGGGTGTGGAGCTAAAAGCTTCAACTATTTGTAGACACGAAGAAGAGGATGTTAAAGAACCAAAAGCACTGACGTTGGTAGCATGACCGACATCGGTCAGATGCAGTGCAGAAGGCCACCAATGACGGCAGGAAGTCAGCCAATGTCGGCTGCACCAGACAGGGGACTGATGTCGGTCACCTGTGGCGGTCCAAAACTACTGTTGACGAACAGTTATTTAAGTGAAGCGAGTGTTTACATGTAAAAGGACTAATTTAAGTCACGAGTTGCGTGTATAATTATTGTAGTTAGAGTTATATTTTTGTAAGCATGGGATCCTATTTAAAGACCCATAAGGCATGTATTGTAATAATCAAGAAGGCAAGTAAAAGCATTGAAGCAAGCAAGGTCAAGGAGATCAGCTGAAGCATTCAAGGAGGGATAATAACTCAGGTTTTAGAGTTGTTAAGGTTGAGCAAGAGAGAGAGGGAAGAAGGTCTTAAGGTGTGGCAAGCCTTTGAGGTGGAGGAAGAAGTGGCATATTTCTTATTGTATTTTCTTCTAGTAGTATTTAATACAAGAGTGTGTATTATCTCTCAAATTCTTTGTTGTCTCATGTTTCTAGTTACTTTATCATTCTGGTATAATTCCGTGTTTAATTGCTTATAAGAAAGTAATCAATTGTGCTTCTGTTGGATAAGGGGTCACCTAACAGTTGGTATCAGAGCTACGGTTTGTAGGAAGCAGTGTATTGTTTTTGATTACAGGTCATTCACAGGGTTTTCTGATTGAGTGGGAGTTCAGCAATGGCAAAATAAAGTAAGCTATGAATGGAGAAGTTTAACAGCAAGAATTATCAACATTGGAGGATGCAGATTAAGGACTATCTGTATCAAAAGGATTTGTACTTACCGTTGGGTGGGGTTGCATGCAAGCCCACAAATATGAAGGATGAAGAATGGAACATTCTTGATCGGAAGGCTCTAGGTTCTATAAGGTTGAGCCTTGCATCGTTGTGATTTCCAGCTTATCACAGTGCAAGACAATGAAAGAGTTGATAAAATCCTTCGTGAATTTATATGAAAAGCCCTCGGCTTCTAATAAGGTATATCTTATGAAGCAGCTATTTACTTTGAAAATGCAGGAAGGTGGATCGGTACATACTCATCTTAGTGATTTCCATGGTTTGGAAAACCAATTAGCTTCAGTCAATATTGCTTTTGATGATGAGTAAAGGCTCTCTTGATTTTATGTTCTTTGCCTGAAAGTTGGGACAGTTTGGTTATGGCAGTAAGTAATTCTGCATCTACTTCTAAAATCTTAAAAGTTGATGATGTTGTGAGTGTGATCTTGAATGAAGAAATACGTAGGAGAAGCACAGGTGAATCATCAGGTAATGCAAGTGCAAAAAGTAGAGGAAGGCAAAGAGAGAAGATAGAGCAAGGGAAATCAAGGTCAAGAAGGAGGTCCGAGTCTAAAGGTATTACCTGCTGGTTTTGTGGAAAGAAAGGACATACAAAGGAGTGTTGGTTGAGAGATAAAGAGAATCAACATGCAGGTATTGAAGAAGCAAAGGATGCAAATATTATGGTACAAGATGCTCTCATACTTTCTTTGGATAGTCAGGTAGGATCATGATTTTAGATTCTGGTTCATCTTTTCATGCATCCCCAAATAGAGATTTGTTCCATGAGTATGAACAGGGAGACTTTGGAGTGATTTATTTAGGGGATGGAATGCCTTGTCAAATAGTTGGAAAAGGGAAAGTGCAGCTGAGATTGTAGATTGACAACACATGGGTGTTGAAGGAGGTCATGCATGTTCCAATTCTGAAGTAGGGTTTGATTTCTGTAGGAAGGTTGGGTGATGAGGGGTGCACAATAACTCTCACAGTGGATTCTTTGAAGGTTACCAAGGGAGCACTTGTTTTAGCAAGAGGTAAGAAAGTAGATACTCTTTATTTGTCTACTTGTATTGCTGATTCTACTTCTGGTTTATCTACTTCAGCTATAGATTCGAAGATGTGGCTTAATAGGCTTAGTCACATGAATAAGAAGGGAATGGACGTTCTTGATTAAAAAGGTATGAGTTCAAATTCAAAAAGCATAGATAGAGTTCACTGTAGGAAGAGGAAATTTGATGCTTTTGATAGGAACAAAGAAGTCTTGGCATTTATGGAGGAGATGAAGGATAAAGATCAGTCATAGGGGCTGAACAATTTTGAGCAGGGTAGCATGGATAGGGGTTTGATCCAAGATGAGCTCACGGATAAAGATTTCATCACTCACAGGAACACACAGTCACCGACATCGGTCACTTGGAACCGATGTCGGTCAACCAGATACCGACATCAATCATGTGTAGACCAGCAGGGTTGGTAGGTCAGGCAAGAGAAGTTTGACGTCGGTCATAAGGACCGACGTCGACAGGGGGGGACACTGGCATCAGCCAGGGAAATGACGTCGATAGTTAGGGTCAGTGCAAGGAACTGACATCGGTTGGGAGCAGATTGGGAGATGGCTGAGATCGGTCACTGGAATGGATGTTGGGTGGACAGCAAGCTGTCAAGAGGTCTTAAATACCCATATGGAGGTTAGGAAATGGTAAGTTAACCTCATATTCATTGTTCACCTTCTTTATATTTCTTATTGATGTTCATGAACTAGGAAGATGGAAGAAGCAATGCAGGTAGAATCCAGAAACAGTGGGAGCTTGGCATGGATGAGGAGTGTGAGTCCTTGGAGAAGAGCCAAACATGTATTTGTTGGTAGAGTTGTCAGCTAGAAGAAAGCACTAGATGGAGGGATGGATTCCTGTTTTAGAGAAGAGAGTGGATGGACACATGAGACAGAAGGCTATGGTATATGGTCTTGATTAGGCTACAAAAAATGGAGGTTTGACCATTGTAATTTATCTTTACCAGGTTGGATAATATTAGCTACATTATTCTGTTACTGTATTGTGTTACTTTTTGTAGGGTTTCATATACAGGGAATTTTTTGAGCTAAGGGTCGAGTTGGTTCAAAAGTATGTCATGAAAAATTTGGGAGCATCAAAGTTATTTTGGCATAAGTGATAGGTATTGCATCATAGGTTCAGTGGTGGTTGGTCTTCAAGAGTGACTTTGAAGAGGGATACAGAGCCAAGAGAACAAAATAGATGGTGTACAGGTACAGGTACAAGTTGCAGCTATTTATCTCCAAGTGGGAGATTGTTAGGGTGTGGAGCTAAAAGCTTTAACTATTTATAGACATGAAGAAGAGGATGCTGAAGAACCAGAAGCACCAATGTTGGTATCATGATCGACGTCGGTCAGATGCAGTGCAGAAGGCCACCAACGATGGCAGGAAGTCGGTCGATGTCGGCAGCACTAGACAGACAGGGACTGACATCAGTCGCCTGTGGCGGTCCAGAACTATTGTTGACGAATAGTCAGTTAAGTGAAGCGAGTTTTTGCATGTCAAAGGATTAATTTAAGTCACGAGCTGTGTGTCTAATTATTGTAGTTAGAGTTCTATTTTTGTAAGCATGGGATCCTATTTAAAGACCCATAAGGCATGTATTGTAATAATCAAGAAGGCAAGTAAAAGCATTGAAGCAAGCAAGGTCAAGGAGATCAGCTGAAGCATTCAAGGAGGGATAATAACTCAAGTTTTAGAGTTGTTAAGGTTGAGAAAGAGAGAGAGAGAGGGAAGAAGGTCTTAAGGTGTGGCAAGCCTTTGAGGTGGAGGAAGAAGTGGCATCTTTCTTATTGTATTTTCTTCTAGTAGTATTTAATACAAGAGTGTGTATTGTCTCTCAAATTCTTTGTTGTCTCATGTTTCTAGTTACTTTATCATTCTGGTATAATTCCATGTTTAATTGCTTATAAGAAAGTAATCAATTGTGCTTTCATTGGATAAGGGGTCACCTAACACAATTTGTTGTATTTCACCAAGATATAGATATACTTGTAAGCCATATTAGGGCTAGAATGATCAAGAAAACAAAGGATATAGGTATATCTAGTGGATCTAACCATATTAAATCAAGTAGTTAAGATTGGACTACTGATTACACATAAATTATAGAAACAACAATGCTAGATAAAGAGATCTAATGACTAAAATGTAAATCTAGAAGCTAATACAATTTCAAGCTAAATAAAAGACATTTTAAGAAGTAAAGATGTTTTAAAATAAGGGTTTGAGATCATGCTTAGTCTAGATTTGAGCTATCTTTTAATTTCAACACTATTGTTTTCTAAAAATGAAATGTTTTAGTTTAGAGAGAGAGAGAGAGAGAGAGAGAGAGAGAGAGAGAGAGAGAGAGAGAGAGAGAGAGAGAGAGAGAGAGAGAGAGAGAGAGAGAGAGAGAGAGAGAGAGAGAGAGAGAGAGAGAGAGAGAGAGAGGTTGTTTAAGTATGTTGTATAGATTGTTTTGAGCATGTAGAGTCCTACTATGTAATGAAAAATGTTTCCAATGCAAGCATAACATGTAATGGAAAATATTTTAAGCAATGAAGATATCCTTTTACCATATACAAATTCATAAACTTCAAAAACTATTATAAACAATGCACAAAATAACTAAATAACTAAAAGAAATCATACCCTAGCATATATACTACTACAAATGAGCAAAAATTTTCACTTTGCAAATCAAATTTCCCTCATATCAAAATCAAGAAATATGTGCATACTTTCTACCAACTAACTATCAAATATAGGAAGTAAGAGGAAGAGGATTACGCTATGTGTGAGTTGAGTCTAGACCAAGAGCCAAAATCTATGGAAGAGGTGAAGGAGAAGCTGTCAGTATGTGGAAGAACTAATTCAAGAAACACAAGAGACTAGTGTAATAGAGTCTTTAGGGAGTAAGGAGCAAAACAAAATATTTAGGAATGAATGTAGAGGATTAAATCAATGAGGAAAAGGACATATATCTCAACCCTAATCCACCAAATAGCTGAATACTAGACATTTCTAGTTGTTTATGCCTACATATGGCATTTTTCCATGTGTTCTACCTAAGGTGTAGCCTAGGCCATGGATTTTATGAAGGAAACATGTGTCTAGGCCATAGGTTTTCCTCCTAAGCCATAACCTAGGTTCAAACACCACCTAGGGTGGTCAACAAGTTTTTGAAAGGGCTCCATGTGGTCCCTAGAGAGCCTGTCTAACATGAAAAAGAGTTGAGATAGAATAAGAATGTGTAGGGGATGAGGATATGATGCAAGAAAGGTACAAACAAGTGGTTAATGTCTCCAATAAAGATAACTATTGTAATTAGTCTGCAAGTGAGCTAATGTGTAATTATAAGGAGGAGTAGGGTCATGGGAAGTATGATTATAGATCTCATATCTTGAATTTTATACTATCTATACACATATTTATTTCCATGTGAGGCATCCTCAAGTTTTGGTAAGGTGATAGGTTCAACAAGAGAGCTATAAGTATGGATAATGGAATAGATAAAAGATGCAGACTTTGTATTGGTCAAGAGGCTTAGAAGACCAAACAAGGTATTTGGAACATGAAGGAAATTATCTAAGGAGATAATATCATTTAAATTTCTTTATAATGAAAGAGATAATTATTTCTTATCCTTTAAGTGAATAAGAGAGCCTATTTTAGGCCCGTAGGAGATGAAGAGGTTAATATGGCTATGAAATTCCTACATTGAAGAAATTAATTGATGGTATTGGATTATTATTAATTGAATATGATATAGTATGTTTCATAAAGGTATTATAAAAGTGGTGAACCATACTTTAACTCTTATTTGGGTAATTTTTGAACAAGAGTTTGAAGACCATGCTACAAGTTTGCACACAGAGTGTGAATAAAAATGGCAGTTTGAAGGAATATTGGTGTTTGGTATTTAAAAGTGAGATGTGGGGGGCCTTGAATAAATCCTCTAAATTTATCAAATTATTTTTTAGGGAAAAAATAATCCAAGGGATATCCATTCTTAAGCTCTAATAGAGTGTTAATCCTTTAAGAGAGTTATAGGCCTACCTAAAAATTATGGAAAAAATGTATAATTTTGGTTTTGATCATGAGATTTGAAGGATGATTAGGGCCTCAGGTATCATAAATAAGGTTCTTATATTGATTATAAACCTTTTAGAGATAATAAATCCATCAAAAGAGACATTTAGGGTCAAAGTTGTAGATTTGCTCTAAAGCCCAATCCATAGGAAAATTGAGTTTTAGGGCTAATTTGGGAGCCAATACCTTATGAAAATAATTAGGATACATCATGAGAGGTTTTTAAAACTTAATTTAGTCATTTAAAAATAAAAATAATCCATTGGATGAGCTATTTTCTCAAAATTCTCTCTTTACCTGCACATACAGTCCTAATAAGCCTAAGAGGCTTCTTCTTAATGTCTAGAACTTCATTGAGTAAATGCATATGATGATATGGATTTTGGAGGTGTTAAGGATGTTTCCAATCTTAAATTTTATGGCATTGTCTATTCTCAAAATATCTTTTATGGTATGAATGATCACTAAGAAGGGAGATTACTCAAAACCCTTCTTTTCACCTTGTGAAGAACTCAAGAAGGTATGGTTTTATGCTCAAAACTAGAAGGGAAGTTTGCATAGATTAAAATGGTTCTTGGATATGTTGAAGATGTCCCCTAATAAAATTTAGTTTCATTGGCTCATAATTTTAGGTCCTCAATGTTATGAACAATCATTAACAATGTAAGACATTTTAAACCCTCCTAGAACCATTTGAAAGACCTGATGTCTAGTTTTTGCATTCTAGGTGTTTCTCATGAGTATGAATGCTCTTGAAAATACCATTTTTCTAGTTAAATATCTCATATTCACCTTTTTTTATTCATTTTTTACCACATGTGGAGTAGAAGAGATAATAAAAGGGCCTAAATTTATAGGTTGCATGCCTAAATCAGGGATAGAGATATATGTAGACCTTTTGATCATTTTGGGAAGTATACTAAGCCTATGAAAAGGTTTTTGGGTCTCCATAAATCTTTCAAAAGTCTCTCAAGTTGAAAAAATTATTTTTAAATCTAAACTAAATAATGTAAAAGATTTATTTCTTGCTAGAATAAAGATAAAGAAGATGCAAACATGAATAAGTGACACGTAATGAATACCAAAGACTACTATGTAGTGTGGAGGTGGAAACTAGTCCAAGAGGATTAGGCCCATGTGTCAAAACATTAACTCCAATCAAGAAAGACTTGTAACTCCCCAAACTAAGAAGGTGGGCAGTTTCATAGAAGGGTGATGAGTCATCCAAAGAGCTTAAGTGCCTCTCTTACTCCAAATATCTAGAATATCATGATCACACCATGCCAAAACATAATAACATGGATTTATATAATTTCTTATGCTTAGTTTCTTGTGTTATAAATTATTTTTTAAGGATAACACTTGTCATGTACTTTCTCAACCTCTCTTTTCTTTCTCTCTTCTTCTTTCTCTTATATGTATGGCCTTGGAAGGTTTGTAATGGATATTTCCACCATGAGTATGATGAATACCTAATTTTTTGTATGCCCTTTGATCAATAAATGACTATTTTTTACCTCCTTCTATGGTTGTATGTAGTGTGGAGCTTTGAATGGTTGATGTAATTAAGTGTAGACCTAACTCACCTTGGTTTGTTTTCCTATTCATCTTGTCATCATGTAGTTTGGTTCTTCATTACAAGTTGCAAAGAGTGTTATCAGAGGTTTCATGAGAGTTATAAGTGACAAGTATATTCCCTCCTATTATCATATTACCTTACCTCCACATAAATCACTACCACAATACATTATTTTTTAGGAGAAGTGTATGTTTCTTATAGTCCTATAGGTCTTAATGTACATGAAAATTAGTTATAGTGGTCATAAATATTTTTTTATAACCCCCTTATTTCATTATAATTTATCTCTTTTCATTGCAAGTTAGAATATTAGTGATTGGTCCTAAGTGATGCATCAAGGGAAATAGACATTATATAAAGGTGCAATCTATTTTTTAGGTCACTCATAACCTACGATTGCTCCCATGTGTGGCTTAGATGAGTGGACTTGAAACACCCTCTCAAAGGGTGAAAATTTAGGCTATAATAGTGGTGGGACTAGTATTTTCATTTATTAAAGACTTATTAGTGCTTCTCTTTAATACACCAACATTTGAAGGCATGAACACAATAACCAATAGTGAATCCAAGTTCATTTATCTCATTTTAGAGGACCATGTATTCTTTCAAGAAATTACTCTTTGTATTTTTCCTTTCACATGAAGTTTCATGTCTGATTTTAGAGTGAATTTTAATTTTAATCAAGTTGATGAGCTATATCATACCTATTTTTATCCTTATCAGTAGTAAAATGATCTATAATAACCCTATATTGAGCCATATCAGTCCTACAATGACTCTACTTATCTCCCCTATGGCTCCAATTATCAATATGAACAACCTTACTATCAAGATTACTATCCTCTATCTCATCATCAATAACCTTCATATCAACCTTATCAAGCTTTCCATCATCCCTATATACCCCTTCTCATTATTCCAATCGAACTTGGAAAATTCATTCTCTTTTTAATCAGCTTAAAAAGAGTTTTGGAGAAATAAGACTTGAATTTGAATCACACCTTACTAGATAGATTGAGTTTTTAAATGAACATATATTTTGTAGACACCTAAATTTGGCCACCGATACCCTCCAACTAGGATTTTGATCAATTTCTACCTAATGTGCACAATTTAGCCTCAAAACTCTAAAGCACATTAAAAGCTTTGAATTAGATATATTCAAGTGTCAATTTTGGCTAGAGTATCATTAAATGGGGTAGTGCAATTTATGGGCTAGCTAACTTTGACCAATTCATTTTGAGTTAAAATGCCAAATTTTTACTTGGGTGCTCTAGATTGCTCTTTCCTATCAAATATCTTACATGAGATACGTGGCTTTGTTATTTAGTGTAGGTAACATCCTAAATGGGATAATGGATCCAACACATCTAACATCACCTTCCAATTATAATCTAATATAATTTTGGACCAATAATAAGGCATTCTAATCAATTTAAGTAATTTGTGCATAAAGTGCTTAAACATGCTTAAGAGATAATTAAACCAAATTAGAGCCTAATCGATAAATCCATGGAAACTTGTTCAATAATTTGTCTTGGAAATGAATATTGAATATCTACATCATTAGGTGATCTCATTTCTTGGAAAGACATCTTTAGGCCATAAATGCCACAATTCATGCTCTCCATGCCTCATCAATACCCTTCATGCCTCTTAATTGCCCCTTTTTCCAATGTCATGATGAGGATAATTATAAACTTAATTCCAAAAAAATTAATTAATCCTCAACCACACATATTCATCTCAACATGGATGGTTCAAGTTGATTCTAATCAATCTAAACAATCTATAAATAGAGAGGCCATGAACATCATTTTTAAGCTTAATTTGTGCAAAGTTATAATGCAAGATTGGTTCCAAAATCTTTATGCAAACTAGTGTTACCATGCAAAATTTATTCCAAGCCAAAGCCAAAGATGCCAAGGAGAGATGGAGGTAGCCAAGATTTGATTGATGAGGACTTAATTAGCACAAACCAAGCAAGTCAATCGAAGAATACTCTCAGAACATCAAGGTAGGTAAGAAATGTGTGTTTTCTTGCATTTTAGTTGTACTTTGTTCATTTGTATTTCTTCACTAGGCTCACCCTCGTAACTAGGCATGAAGATGTTAGTTTAGTGTTTTTTTATTTGAATTCATTCACTAATATAATACTAATCTCCTCTTCTTAGTCAAATTCCTAGTTCACATAATGGCACGTTGTTAGTGGTTAAGCAAAAATACCATGACTTGCTAAGTACCAAGATTGTCCTTTTATTAATGGGATCATTGAACCGAGTCATGGTATTATGACTAAACTATTTTTATTTAGTTATAATACCAAAACTTTCATAGTAGTGATTGTTCTATAAGTAGCGGGATCGCTCTGTGCAGTAGCGGGATTGTTCTGTCTAAAAAACCTAAGAGCTCTATTTTTCAAATTCATTATTTCAAACCAAAGTAGCTTTAAGGATAAACAACATGATAATGTTTTTATTATAGGATCAAGCTTGAAAGTGGCTAAAACCTGTTTATATCACCTTTTTCATGCATTAAAATGGATTAGGAAAGTTATTTTGGTGTGTAAAGTAACATTTAAATGCTTAAGGGAGTTTTTAGTATGTTTTTTAAAGTTTGAAATTAAGACCAAGGGGTCAAATGAACACCACCTCATTTGTCATTTAGGATTAAAAATTAACTCACCTTTCCAATATTTTTATCTTCAATTAGTTGTTTAAGATAGATTTTGTTTGGCAAAAATAGGAATGCCATGTGTATGCTCTTCCATTTGTCCCATTTAGGGAACCCTTGGAATAAAAATCACCATTCCTATTGCAAATATCCTAATCCAAGGATTAGAAATAAATTCATCTAAAGTGATCCCCAATAATTTTCTAAAGTATTGGGTGACCTTGATAATGACTCTAAAGTATTTCTATTGCATACTTTCTTTATTTTTATGTAAACTTGGATTGTGAGTGGGACTTCATCACCTCCCATGAGTTCTTAAGGGAAGATTTGACCTAGGGTTTCACCTCTCGACATTGACTTCATTTGGATACTAATTATAGTTACACATGATAAGTAGTGGCACTTTGGACATCACACTACACTGAGTGAATAGAAGGATGTAGTGGTTGAAAAAAGGACTAGACCTTTTTGCAACAATCCAAGTGCTACTGACCCAAAATATATGCTTTTATTTTGCATCATTTGATGTGAAAGTCATTGTGAAATTGATTCCCCTAGAACGTTCAAAAACTTTTATATCTTAGATAAATCCCCATTTGTCACAAAATTATTATTGGTGCAAGGTGTGCTTCAAGGTCCATGTCATAGTACTATCATTTGAGAGAAGGGTGGTTGTTAAAACCCTACTAGATAATGTGCATTTACTTTTGGATGAACACTTAGAATCCTCTCAAATAATTTATATTGATGGATTCAAACAATACCAAGAAACATTGTCAGTTTAGGATCTAAGAGTGATTAATTAGTTGGGTCTTGTCCTAAATTAGAGTCTTGTTTGGAGTCAAAAACTTGGTGTAAAAAAATGATTCTAAACCAAACACATAGTCTGTATTTTCCTTTGAACAAAGAGGTGCTATGCTGCCCATGTGAAATCATCAAATTGCCTTGTTCAAAGTTCATCAAAACTTGGAGTCATATCATCCAATTTGGCACATTTATGCTACCCAATTGAGTCTAGACCTTTACCAAAGTTGTTTAAGTCATTCACTTATAATCTAAATTCAAAATTTCACCTTTATAAGTTCATAGAGTTGACATGTTAAGTGGGTTTTCCATTTTCACTAAACTTGAGGGAACTTAAGTTTAATTTCAAATTTAGGTTGAAGGTCATTTAAAGACTCATGATCATTATCACCAATTGATGGACTTAAGCCATTTTGTGCTAAACACTTGCACTTTGAGTCTATATACCACAACATTTTGAGTAAATAAATGTAGTGTTATGCTATCAAAATTGTGGGATACTATTTTTGCCTTAGAGATTTTTTGAAACAAACATTTTGTCACATCTTTTGGGTAGTCTAGTGTTGTTACGCTACCAAAAATATTTTGGATATTGTTTCATAAACCCTCTTACATAGAGTTCAAAATTTTTCCTACATTTTCAAACCATTTTGAGTGTACATTTTGTGAACCTTTGTTTGGAACAATTATGTTGTTCACATTTTTTTAGATTATTTGTCCAAAAAACCAAGATTTATACCATTATTTGTGAGAAGAGTAAATTATATCTAAAGTGCCTTTTTGTTTCATACCTTATACCTAGTTGATCAAGTTCATGTCCAAAATTCAAATGCCTAGTGTTTTTTAGAAATGTTTCAAATCTGTTAGATTAAAAATCATCTCTATTTTCAAATTCTATATTTTGATACCGTTTGGATAAGAGTCTTAGAACATGCCTTGTTTGAGCCTAGATTTTGATGCATATTTGGCCAAAAGGCCTAGTAACTTTTAAATTCCTAGATTAGACTGATTTTAAACACTTTTACCTTAGAGTTTGGCATTTCAATTTTTGGTTCATTTACTTTCTTATCTTTGTGCCAATAGTTAAATGTTAGATACTTCATGCTACTTGTCTCCTCACAAATCTTTGCATAAACCTTTTGATCCTTTTGATGAATCTAGACCAAGTCGGAACATCATCTATTTTAGATATTGTCCTTTTTAGAGTTTATATAACTCTTTGACCTTTTATTGCAAAGCATTTCATATGGATCCCAACATGTATTCCTACACTTGTAGTGGAGTCATGTACAATCTAGGGATTAGTAATGTGGTTGTGCAAGAACAAATGATACAAGATGCATATGTAGATAATATTAATTATGAGATGGATTCTTATCCCTATTATAATACTCAATTAGGTTCACAAATCCAAGATCTATTAGCTAACTATTTAGTTAATACACCACCTTATTCAGAACAAAACCAAGAATAAGCTGTACAATACCTATCTACCATACCCAGAACTAACAAACCAGTTCTTCAATAGTCACACTCTACTAATGAACCTTCCACATATGATCCATTTTTATTTGAGAATCATTTATTGGAGAACAAAGATGAGATTTTGGTTAGAGACATAGAGGTATGGGCCAAGTTTCTAGTAGACTTCCCAAATGAAAATTTACCAAGTCTAGTAAGAATGCCCCACAATATCATTTATGATCAACATGCTTCTTCTAGAAATCCTTTGGCTCTAGTCCAAAGAAAATATTAGGACCTTAATCTTCCTAATAGAGGCAAAAAAATCATGGAAGACCACTTTAATCAAATGCAAATAGCATATCAAACCTACTTGAATCTAGCACATAATTTCAATTAGATGAACATGGTGAGCAAACCTTTTATTAACGTCGTTCCTTCAACAAGAGTTTTGATAGAGTTAAATAGTAAAGAGAATTAGAGTTTAGACCCATTCATACAAAACACTTCATTAGACACCTTGATGCATATGCCCATTATTGAAGAGGTGTCTTCTACTTCTACATAGAATAGTGAGCCAAATATAGTGGACAATGTAAAAGTAATGTCCAATCCCAATCAAAGTGGTACTTATGAATAAACAACTAGTCAACAACATGTGCCTATAGTTAATACCATGATTAAACCATCATACCAAGAAGTAGGAGTTTTTTCATCCAAACCTCAACCATTTGCTTCATCAAATACGCAACCAATAGGATTAGGTAGTCAACCAGTAACCAATATCATGCCTCAATAACCAAATGTGATGAATCCTACTCCTCAAAAAGTGATGATTAGTATTCCACAATAAAGGCTAAATATATTACCACCTTAGCAAGGGGCAACTAATCTTCTACCTCATTAGGTAATGGAAAACATAACTCTTCAGTGATAGACTAGTGTACCAATCCAAAACCAAGTGATGACTAGTCAACAACATGTAAATATTGGTTAGAGATAGATGTTGAATCTTCAACCTACTTTCACTTCCCCATAAGGATTCATGCAACAAGGTGGCTCCCATGTTTCTCAAGTACCTAATAGACAATGATTGGTTTAAAATATGCCACAAGCTCAGATACAGGGTCTTGGTATATAAGTTCTCACTCAATAGCAAGGTTTAATTAGTTGGAAACATGTCCCTTTTCAACCATAACAGATAAATTATAGTTATATCCTTCCATCCCAACCATAAAATCCTTCAACCCAAACCTTTATCAGCAACCCAAACATGAATATTACACAACTAGATGTACAATTCTAAGTACATCATAATCTATGTATGCATATTCTTGGTCCATTTCCTAACCAAACCAACGTACCCCAATAGATATTGTCATGTCCCCTTTTTAGTTGACATGTTCAGACATGATGATTAGCCTATTATGCGACCTTCGTAGGCTGATATGATGGATAGAGGGTCATGAGGGAGCTTGGCTTGGCTTCAATTAACAAAATTTGTCTAGTTGGCTTATCATTCAGGCTCTTTTAGACACATTTGCCTGAGCTCCTATTATATAGGGAATGTTGGCACTTAGCGGACCATCCCTATTATGGCATGATCATGTGTGGAATCACTCCCTGGTTCACTAGCTTCAGACAGTTCGAGGATCCAACATGTATTGAGGGAGATATTAATATTTGATTGATTTAATCAAATATTAATTATTTGGTCTAATTTTAATTTAGAAACCCTAATTATAATTTAAGAAAACCCTAATTAGGGCAAGCATATCTTTTTGGAGGATATAAAGGTTTCTTATTGGAGGGAGGTAAATTATTGATTGATTATTGATACTGATTTTTGCTAAGAATTCTTTTGAGAAGCCTGAGCTAAGGGTTCCAGGATTTCTTTTGCATTGAAGAATGTCCACTCTTCATTGTGTGCAATTTAGAGGCTATGAAATATCAGCTGATCTATTGCTGATTTGAGAGATAGCTTCATATAGAAGTTATCATAGAGGTTTACAGGTTTGGGAGATAACTTCACATAAAAGTTATCACAAGGATTTCAGGTATTTATTTCATTAGGTTTTTGATTCAATAAATTATACATATAGAGATCTTCTATATTAGAGTCATATATCTTGAGATCAGGGGTCCAAAAAACAAGATGTGTTATATTGGTGGTTGTACGAAGTCCGTACATATTCATACAGATCCACGTAGAGACCAACATCGGTAGGAAGAGGCTAACAGAGACCGACATTGGCCGATGATAGACCGACGTCGATAGAATAGTCAACTGACATCGACTGGCATCGGTAGAATATCGACCGATGATGGCATAATAACTGACGTTGGTGACTGTGTGTTGACATAGCGACCTGAGTAGTTCTAGATTCAGGGTTTATTTTTAGATTTGCAAAAGACCAGGTTTTTAAGACCGTATTTGAATATTCTTTTATATGCATGATAGAGGATATCTATTGTAATAGTCTAAGTGAATAAATAAGAGATTATACTGTGATTTATTTGTTTATTTGAATTTATCTTGAAAAAATTGCAATTTATTCTTATTTCATATAAAAAATTAGAATACACAGAAAAGCAATTCAGAGCTTTTGTCTTTCTTTAGTCCCTATTGGTTGGGGATATTACAGTGGTATCAGAGCTTTTGTATTTCTTTAGTCCCTATTAGTTGGGGATATTACAGTGGTATCAGAGCTTTTGTATTTTTATAGTCCCTATCAGTTGGGGATATTACAGTGGTATTAGAGCTAAATTCTGCCATCCTGTTGGGTAGATTGGACATTGAATTGGCTAGTAAATCATGGGTACTTCAAGTACTCAGAAATAATGGGACAAGGATATGAAGAAGCTGAAATAAAGTTTGAAAATGTTGGGTGAAACCTAGAGGAGGATGAATGAATTTATTTTAGAGCCTACATTCGAAGCCAAATTAGTACGACGTATGACATCCTTTTTTAAAGGGACCACATCATAAAACAAGAAGGAAGAGGAGGTTGACCAATTTTCTCATGAGCTAGAGGATACTCAAAATTCCTTGGTGTGTACTCAATTGGCTCTCCAAGATTTTGAGAGACACGTGGATGACTTATGTCATGAGGATTTGGACTTTCAGTTAGTTGCAGAGGATGCTAGAGCTGGAGATTGTGATGATGAGATAGTTTCAGCAGCAGCTTCTTCAGAGTTAGATGAGGATTAGTCTGATGCTTGCATTCAGAGTGTAGAGGTGTACTCAAATGTTAGTACACTGAGTGTTGATGATGATGTGAGTATGTCCATCATTCACACTCTAGATTTAGAGAGTGTAAAAGAGTCCCAAGATTTGATTATTATAGATGACACCTAGGGGAATGCAGTGGACAGTTTTGAGGACTTAGTTTCATAGGCAATTTCTTTCGATATGGAGGAGTTAGATAGTGATGCTACAATTTTTGATACTCTTGATGTTGATATGAGCTTTAGAGTTGATTCACAGAGTATGGATGGTAGTAATCTAGAGATCAGTGATTCTGAGTCTACTCTTTTGGACTGTGCATCAGAGGAGGATTGTAGGAGACAATCTAGCCAGTGCCATCATGTGTCTAGTTAGTTGAGAGTTAGTGAGCGAGACATTGCTATTGCTTGCAAGCATTTCGATGTTGCTCGTCAGTTGTTAGCAATTTTTGGATGGGGTTCTCCTACTAGCACTAAGTAGGGAGGTAGTTATTTGTCCTTGACAGAGATCCACTCTTTATGGGAGGCTATCCAGATTTTGAGATAGGATTATATGCAGTTGGTAGCTGATAGAGATTATCTTATGGAGTGGGGCAGCACAACATATGATGCATTATTGGTCAAGGAAGATAAGGTGAGTGAGCTTACTCAGTAGCTCGAGGTGACTTCTGAGATTATTGAGAGTACACAGTTGGCTTTTGAGGAGTCACAGTTTCATTTGGCTGAGGTGACCATGGAGTTAGAGTGACTTTAGTCTTTACCAAAGTTGGTGCAGTCACAGGGTGTGGTATTTGGGGACTCGAGGGTGCCAATGGTCGAGATTGTTATAGATAGTGGGGATGAGCATATATCTAAGCTTGATGCTAGTATTGGTTTGTTTCTACTGAAGTTACATTTAGTTGAGTTGGGTGCTATAGTCGAGCATGGTAGTCAGCCTGATATGGTGATAGGTGTTGTGATTGACAGTTTGTCAGTGCATGACTTAGAGTAGGATTTGATCACAAGTAGATTTGGTTTGTGTTCTTGCTATCCAGTACGTGATGTCTCTTCATTATCAGTGATGCATAAGAGTTTGGGTGATGAGACCATGACTAGTGATCTGCAGAGATATGTTGATTACAGTAGAGGTATAGTGTGTGGATTCTCCACACTTGGCATAGTTCCATTTGGGAGTTGTTGCAGAGTTGGAGAGTGCCTTCTGCATAGCATGGTGGAATGCATCCCTAGTATTTGTGATCTTTGAGTTTGGTTGAGTTGCAGTCACTAGTTTGATTATGGATTCCTCTTTGTTCTATTTTAGAGGATATTACATGAGCTTATGTTGATTGTCATCAATATAGATCATGGCTATATTTGGGGTCCAGGGGGATTGATTGGTTTGTTGTTTTGAGATTGCTTGGGGGCAAGCAATTTCAAGAGGGGTGGATTGTCATGTCCCCTTTTTAGTTGACATGTTCAGACTTGATGATTAGCCTATTATGTGACCTTCATAGGCTGATAGGATGGATAGAGGGTCATGATGGAACTTGGCTTGGCTTCGATTAGCAAAATTTGTCCAGTTGGCTTATCATTCAAGCTCTTTCAAACACATTTGCCTGAGCTCCTATTATATAGGGAATGTTGGCACTCAGTAGACCATCCCTGTTATGGCATGATCATGTGCGGAATCACTCCCTGGTTCACTAGCTTTAGATGGTTCGAGGATCCGACATGTATTGAGGGAGATATTAATATTTGATTGATTTAATCAAATATTAATTATTTGGTCTAATTTTAATTTAGAAACCCTAATTCTAATTTAAGAAAACCCTAATTAGGGCAAGCATATCTTTTTGGAGGATATAAGGGTTTCTTATTGGAGGAAGGCAAATTATTCATTGATTATTGATATTGATTTTCACTAAGAATTCTTCTGAGAAGACTCAGCCAAGGGTTCCAAGATTCCTTTTGCATTGAAGAACATCCACTCTTCATTGTGTGCAATTCAGAGGCTATGAAATATCAGCTGATCTATTGGTAATTTGAGAGATAGCTTCATATAGAAGTTATCACAGAGGTTTACAGGTTTGGGAGATAACTTCACACATAAGTTATCACAAGGATTTTAGGTATTTATTTCATTAGGTTTTTGATTCAATAAATTATACAAATAGAGATATTTTATATTAGAGTCATATATCTTGAGATCAGGGGTCCAACAAATAGGGTGTGTTATATTGGCAGCCGTATGAAGTCCGTACAGATCCATGCAGAGATTGACATCGGTAGGTAGAGGCCGATAGAGACCGACATCAGCCGACGATAGACCAATGTCGGCAGAATAGCCGATCGGCATCGATCGGTGTCGATAGAATATCGATCGACGATGGCATAATAACTGACGTCGGTGACTGTGTGTTGACACAGTGACCCAAGTAGTTTTAGATTCAGGGTTTATTTTTAGATTTGCAAAAGACCAAGTTTTTAGGACCGTATTTGAATATTCTTTTATATGCATGATAGAGGATATCTATTGTAATAGTCTGAGCAAATAAATAAGATATTATATTGTGATTTATTTGTTTATTTGAATTTATCTTGTAAAAATCACAATTTGTTCTTATTTCATACAAAAAATCAGAATACACAGAAAATTAATTCAGAGATTTTGTCTTTCTTTAGTCCCTATTGGTTGGGGATATTACAGTGGTATCAGAGCTTTTGTCTTTCTTTAGTCCCTATTGGTTGGGGGTATTACAGTGGTATCAAAGCTTTTGTCTTTCTACCGTCCCTATCGGTTGGGGATATTATAGATATCTCCATCACACCCTAGTCAAAGTGTCCCAATTGTGACCTCCCAACCATATATCCAATCCAATCTTCTCCCTCAAACCAATGTTCCTTCTAGTTTCTTATCCCAAGAATTACAATAGATGAAGGATGTAATTAACACCATTCAAGTTGGTAAATAGACTAAAAAGATTAAGTTGGGTGATGTGTGTTCTTATCTGTTTAACATGGAGTACTTACATATACCATTTCCTCTAGGATACAAACCACTAAAATTTGACAAATAAAAAGAGAAAGGTGACCCTAAGGCTCATTTAATAGAGTTCTTTGTTGCATGTCAATCGGTGGCATATAATGATATATACCTTTTGTTGTTTTTTCTAAGGAGCTTGGCTAGACAAGTCTTAGAGCGGTTCTTAAAGTTTCCCAATAATTTAGTAATAGATTTTGATGATCTTTCTAATAATTTAATGTAACACTTTTCCTATAATCTCAGACATGAGATTTCATTGGTTGACTTAACAAAAGCAAATCAAACATATGGTGAGAATTTTTCAAGTTATCTATAGTGGTAGAGAGCTATTACAAGCTGATTCACCCATAGTTTACTAGATAAATAATTAGCCACTGTGTTTACTAAAAATTTTCATAGTGAGATAGCTTATCATCTAGAACTACAATGTGCACATACTTTCAAGGAGATCATAGATAAAGGCTTGTATATTGAGTGAGATATTATGAATAAAGTGATCATCAAGCTTACATTGAATAATCAAAATCAAGATACCAATCAGGGAAGTGGCCAAAACCAACATCCAATTCAAGTGCAAGCATCACAACTAGCACAAGCCAATAACCAAGAAAGACCAAAGTAATTTAACCATAATAGGAATGTTGTGGGTAACAGAGTAATCAAGTCACATCATGCCCAAATGGTGTAAACATCATCTATACCACCTTTTTAGCTTACTCCTACCCAACAACCTCTCCCATCAATGCCAAAATCATAATAACTAAGACTCATGAAACAAAAATAACAAATTTTACCATTGCAAACCCCTCCTCCAAGGATAAATATGCCTATGCATCATGTGTTTAGTAACCTAGGATATCCTATTGAGTCTGTATTTCACAAACTTATCATTGCTAATTTGATTAGTTGGCATGTATGAAAGTATTATCTACAAGGCATTCCTTATCTTATTGGTACCATGAAAAGGAATTTTATGAATATCATCAGGTCCATGGGCATATTCTACGAAGATGTGTGAAAATAAAGCATTTAATCTAGAATATGTTAGAGAATGGGGAGATAACATTGGATAATGGTGCTTCCACTTCCAATAAAAATCTTGGGATTTATGAAAACCCATTTCTTTGATATAAAAATCAACAACAACAAAATAATTAGAAACAACAATAACAATAGCTAGTGTAACAAAAAAATCAATACTATAAAATTCAAAGGTTGAACTAGTAGAATCAATAATAGAACCCACAACATCAGAATAATGGACAAAATCAAGGTCAGAATGGTAACAACCAACAAACCTACCATGTAGTTACACATGACTACAATAGGATTGTAGGTCATATTATAGGGGGTAGCATTAATACCATCTCCATTAATCCTATACCAATCTTTATTCAATCTAGACCATTGCTAAATAATAAAAATCAACCACATTACATGGACAATCCTTCTTTGACCTAGGATATCACACAATCAAACTAGGAAATTGGGACTTCCACTTTTGGACCTTACATCGACAACTCACCCTTGCCATGTGACCACATACAAGTGCACCGACAACTGAGACTTATCTTATCTAGTCCCACACCATTCGCAACATTTGTTAGCAATTATGGTCTAGTATCTAATCTTGATTATGAAATCACAACTCAGAGGTAAAAGATTATTATCCCAAGACCACAACCATCGTCTACTTTTCCTATTATCTAACCAACTATTTAGCCTTGAAATAAACCATTCACTATTGACCAAGACAAGAAGTTTGATATTATGGAATAATTATAGAAGACACCAGCACAAATTTCTATTTTAGATTTACTATGAATGTCAAAAATCCACAAGAACATCTTGAATGAGTTCTTGACCCAATCCATTATGTCTAGTGAGATATCCCCTAATAAATTTCAAGCTTTGGTTGGACACCTAGCTCCAGCCCAACAAGTCACATTCAACCAAAGTGTTATGTCTTCCCTTGGCCCACTCCATAATAATCCATTATAAATAGAAGTTTATATAAATCAACATAAAGTGAAGTGTGTCCTTATAGACAATGGATCAGGCCTCAACATAGTGTCTCTAAAGGTCATCATTATTCTTGGGTACATAATGGCAGATCTCCAACCAAAAATGATAACTATCAAAGCATATGATAATTATGAAAGAGAATCACAAGGCACCATTAACTTACCAATTATTATTGGGCCTTGACCCTTGATACACTTTGACATGTGCTTGATCTTGAGTTTTCATATAATATGCTTCCTAGTAGGCCTTGGTTATATGAGATTTGTGTAGTCCTGTTAATGTTATGCCAATGTATCAAGTTCTCCCACTTAGGGATGGAAGTGAATATTCTAGGAAATTTACACCCATATGAACACTATAATACAAACATCTTGAGGCTGAGTTTCAAAGATATAATTACCAATACAACATAAATCTGAGTTCTAAGAAAGATAAAGGAAAGGCCACACTTATTGATTTGCCACAAGATAATTGTATAGATCCTAATACCTTAGATTCCCTTTCTCACATGTAACCTCCTGAAGCTTCCAATCATTTCACCATTTTAGATAATGGATCAGGGGAGTATGTAACCCATGATACCTTCCATATTTTCATTCTTCCTCAAAATTCAAAGAAATTTAGGTGACCTAAAGTCACCCCACACATGTATTAGCAACAAAAAAACAAATATAAGGGATGTGTCATATTTGTACTAGCATCTAGCTTAAAACTATATCCTCTTGAAGGGGATGAATCATGGTTATATAATGACAACCAAGCTGATTTTTATAAAAGTGCAAATTATCATATTCCCAATAGGATCATGGAGCATCAATATTATGAAGGAAGAGGCCTCAGACTAAATCAACAAGGAACCATTGAGATAATTTATATGACTAAGTATAAAAGATGCTATGGACTTGGATTTAAACCACCTAGGGGGACCCCACATATCTTATTCATATTCCATCACTAATGGCTAGTGATGATGATACCAATAGAGAAGTAGAGTATGATCATAGCCTCACCTTTGATAACCTAGCTGAGACTAATCTATTTGATAATAATGCCATTTGTACCCTTATCATAGTCATTCATCACAACTCATTGCCATTATACTATCCCCAACTGATAGATTGGAACCAAAAAGAATATAATTTTTCAATTGATGAGTTTCAAAATGATGAGGCATTATATGAATTTTTAGGCCTTAGGGACAACATTCTATTAGGGGATCACAAGTCAGGATTCTCAATTACATTGGATCCTAAAGCCTATTTTGGAGAGCAGGTGAACACCCTTAGCCAAAAATAAATAAAGAAAACATTAAGGTCCCAAAGTGAAAACCTCTTTGAGGCACTTTTTGACTAATGAAAAAGTAAATATAAAGGCCAGTCTAGTGGTAAAAACCTATTTCAGATACCATTAGATGAGGGTGTTCATTCTTCATCAAATTTAGACTGAGAGACCACCAACGATGAATTTACCTATGGATCTAGTCTTAGTCTTACATAATAAGTATTTGATCAAATTCTTAAATAGTTTTTGACTATTTTGTAACATGGCCAGATCTCCCATTAGGGGAGTTAGATTCATCTTGCTTAGGAAAAGTTAAAGACCAAGTTCTAGTAGAGCACCTTGATATAGTCCAATAGTTTAAGTCTTTGTTTATTATTCTAGAAGATGGATCAACCATTCTAGTCAAAGATAAAACAAAGGTAAACATCAGGACTCCATCAAACCTACATTGGATAAAATTAGGCACATCTCTCACTAAGAAGGAATGTGAAGTCTTTACAGCTCTATTGAGAGAATTTGCAGATATCTTTGCATGGGCTTATTCTGACATACTAGGTTTGGACCTTACCTTGGTTCTACATCACCTTATGGTCAATCCTAATGCCAAATTAGTAAAACAAAAGATACGTAAGATGCATCCTCACATTGTTTTCTTAGTAAAGAGAGATTTGGAAAAACTCTTAGAAGCAAGATGTATCTGATCTATTGACTACTTAGAATGGATATCTAATGTTGTACCTATTAGTAAAAAACTTGAAGGAATCAGAATCTATACTAACTTTTGAGACACCAATAAAGCTTGTCCTAAGGATGACTTTCCATTTCCTAATATTGACATGATCCTCAACTCCATGATAGGTTATGAAATACTTTCACTCATCGATGGCTTTTCAAGATACAACTAGATCAGAATAACACTAGAAGACCAACATAAAATAACATTCACCACTGCATGGGGAACATTTTAATATCAAGTAATGCCACTTGGTATTAATAATTTTATATCTACATATCAAAGGGCCATGTATATCATATTCCATGATATGATGCATGACATTATTGAAGACTATGTTGATGACATATTAGGAAAATTCAAAACTATGGCTGACCATCTAGCAGTGCTACGTAAGATATTTGAAAGATTGTGAGAGTACAAAGTCAAACTCAACCAAAAGAAATGTGTGTTTGATGTAACCTCAATAAAATTACTTGGCTTCATCATATCTCATAGAGGTATTAAATTTGATCTAGCTAAAGTCCATGTTATAACCTAGATGTCACCACCAACCAATTTGAATCAACTCTATAGTTTGTAGGATAAGATCTAATCAATTCAATGCTTCATCTCTTAGTTAGTATACAAGTGTCATCCATTTACACATCTTATAAATAAGGTAGTTGTATTTCACTAGGATGACCACTACCAAATAGCTTTTCAATAACTTAAGGACTATCTAGTTAATCCACCAATTTTGTTACCTCCTATGCCATAAAAAGTCATTCTTATTGTATCTATCAGTTACTAACAATGCCTTGGGGGTAATTTTCACTTAACATGATAATATTATAAAATAACATTCAATATACTACCTAAGCCATAGCTTGGTCACATATGAACATAATTATGCACCTATAAAAAAGCTTGTCTAGCCATGGTCTTCGTAGCTCAAAAAATATACCATTACATGGTGAATAATAAGACCATGGTCATTTCAAAAGTAGATCCAATCAAGTATCTACTATCTAAAATATATTTACAAGGTAGAATGGCCAAATGGATCATGCTTCTTAGTGAGTTTGACATAGAGTATATCAATTAGAAGGTAATCAAGGGATAATTTTTTGTAGATCAACTTGTTAAAGCATCTCTTACAGACACAAACCCACTCATATTTCATTTCCTTTATGAATCCATAATGACCATCATTGACACACCTCTTAAGGAGAAGTACTAGAAGTTATATTTTGATGGTTCATTTACTACACATGGATTGGGGGTAGGCTTCTTATTTATTACACCATAGGGGGATCTAATCCCTAAATCATTTAAAATCAGCTTTCTTTATACAAACAACATGGCTAAGTATGAAGCACTTGTTGTAGGACTTCAATAGGTAGTACATTGGAACATATCTCATCTCCAAGTATATGGTGATTCTTAGTTAATCATCAATCAAGTCACATATCATTTTCATACTAAAGATGACAAGCTAGTTCCATATAAATCCATGGTCAACACTCTTAAGCAACAAATTGCCAACATTTAGTTTGATCACATACCAAGGGCTAGGAATAGAACTATAAATTCCATGGCTACTATTGGCTCTCAGATTTGAAAAATAGATAAAGCTAAAGAGTATCACTTCCTTGACAAGAAATTGTCAGCACTAGCTCATGAACCTTCCACTATTGTAATGATTTGTGATATTATTGGTCCTAATTATATTTGGTACTCAAATATTTACAACTACCTTCATGACCAAGTTATACCACCTAACCTATCATTCCACTCATTATACTCTACTTGGATCCACCCTTTATCATGATAGTTTTGATGGAACTCTACTTCATTGTTTAACTTCGATACAGTCTACACTAGTGTTAAGATAAGTTCAAAAATGAGTATGTGGAGCTCATTCTAATAGGGTAGTCCTATCCAAAAATCTCTTATGTACTAGTTATTATTGGTCCATAATGGATACAGATGCAACTACATATGTAAAGAAGTGTGACAAATGTCAATGGCATGTTAATCTAAATCATTCCCCAACCCAAAATTTGAAACTGATATTGACACCATGGCCATTTTCTACATAGGGACTTGACCTCACTACAAAGATAAAATCTACTTCGTCTGATATTCATAAGCATATCCTTACCATCACTGAGTATTTCACTAAGTGGGCTGAAGCTATACCCCTCACTTATGTGACTGGAAATCAAATTTACAAATTCATCTTCAACCATCTCATTTTCTGCTATGGTATCCCCTATGAAATTATATTTGATAATGGAGGATTATTCAAGAACAAAGATGTAGACCAGCTATGTACCAAATATAACATCACACAACATTTTTCTATAGCATATTACCCTTAAGGCAATGGATAGGCCAAAACATCAAATAAAACCATTGTCAATATTCTTAAAAAGATTATCTATGATGTCAGTCATGATTGGCACTTATAGATATTCCATGTCCTTTGGACATACCGTACCAATCATCATACCCCTAGAGGATCCACTCCATACTCACTTATTTATGGTACTAAATCCATCCTTCCCATTGAGGTCAAATTTACTTCACTGTGCATCTCTTTTAATCATGTCCTAGATGATCATGACTATCAAGTATCTCACCTACAAGAGCTAGACCTACTTTATGAGAAATGCACAACTACACTCAATAATCTTCAAGCATATCAGAACTGATTTAAAGGCCACTACAATCAACATGTCAAGTATAGAATATTTGAACTTGGTGATCTTATTCTTAAATAAAACCAAAATAATACCATGACTAAGAAGAAGCATAATGGTAAATTCAAACTAAAATAGATAGGTTCTTTCATCCTTACTATAAATCATGGATCAAGAGCATACATGCTTGCCACACTAGATGGAGAAAAACTTCTTGATCCAATGAATATTATTCACCTTAAGTGATACTATACTTGAGCGCTAAGGTGTATTATCTATAAGGACAATTTTAGTTATTCCATTGTATCACTATTCTTCTTTGTACTAATATCATTCTTATCCATCCTCTTAGTCATATCCACTTTACATTTATGACCTATCAACCCAGTGTGTTCTAAAGCCTAGCCCATTTGAACTTATTTTTTTCAATTCGTTACACATTTTTAGTATCAAGGAATCTAATCAATTTCATTAGTTGGTTCAAGCACTTCAGATAGAGATCATATTTTAGAGTAGTGTGATAGAATTTTTGATAGTTGCATCTATTTTTTGTTAATCCTTTCTTATCAACATTCTTGCTACTAATTATAACCACCTTTAGGCAAATTAGTACCATTTATCTATGACATTATGTCCTAGTTATAACTACATATGTGAAAACTAGGGGAAACATTTGTTTATTAAGACTTGACATACCAACTTGCCACTTCTTATGTCATGTTGTGCCTTTTTACCAACTGTGCTTATTTTGTTTAAATTGACTACTACACTAGTCAAATTCCTCGACTATAGGGCATAACTATAGTGACTTGAGGTCCTACTCTATGACTATGTAGGTAACACTCGATACTTATTGAGGTTAGCTCAATCACCCCTTGCCACACTCTCACCATTTTGTGAGCAACCTAAGTTTGAATATTCTCACTATTTTGAGAGAAACCTACATTTGAATGCTCTCACCATTTTATGAGCCACCTACATTTGAACACTCTCACCATTTTACAAGCAACCTAAGTTTAAATTCTCTCACCAATTTGTGAGAAATCTTAGTCTAAATTCTCTCACCATTTTATGAGTAACCTAGATTTGAATGCTCTCACTATTTTGTGAGCTTTAACCATTTAGTGTCTCATCATTCTTGATCGAGTTTAGATACTTCCAAAATTCCAAAACCATTTCTAAAATCATTAGAAAAAACCAAAAACATTTGACCACTTCTTTGCCTTAAGCATTCTAAGAATCCTTAATAAGATGAAATAAAACCACGTGTCACTTATTTTCCCCATCCTTTTTGGCCATTTATCTCATGCACTTACCATTTTACAAGACCATTCCTCTTTTTGTATCACCTCCATTCTATTTTTTTTCATCAGTTATCACATTATTCCCATTCCTTGGGAGAACTACATTTGGCCTAAAGTTTTTTAATGGATATTACATCCATGGAACTATATAGGTAGTGTCTACTTACCTAGTTCATATGGAGACATCTTATCACCCCATTCCTTTTCTTCTATTCCCCCATTTTATTCATTTGTTCAGTTGTCACCTATTTTCTAGGGGCAATATTCATATGGTTTTTATTACATTATTTATTTATTTGTCTCTACTTATTTTGTTTATTTATCTACCTATTTGTTTCTTTTTAACACTATTACCTTGATTTGGTTTATGTGTGTTCATTGGGTGATTCCTTACCCACACTTATACTCAAATCCATCCATATTCATATGTTTACATTGTCATCATGGTTTCTATCATTGGTGCATTGTTGTCTATTGAGTATTGGATTATGGGGGTCAGTCGTCATGAATATTTTGGCCAAGTCCTCATGATTTTATACCATGATGCCTACCAACACATGTTACAACAAACCTTAGCTTTAATAAGTCTATTCAGCAATGGCAGCATCAACATCTCTTCGACACTAACATCTTGATTTAATCCCAATCATATCCCAAATAGGCTAATTAACCATGAAATAATTTATACATTTATTAGTTTGGATAAGTATCTCCCTATTAGTAGGTTGTTATAATTCATCATTACCCTTTGTGTTAAGTTATCATCATCCTCGACCAAGTTTATCATGTTTTCCATAATCAGGGTCCATTGATTATAATTGCCCATGGGCAAATCATTGCACACCATCCCACCTGCATTTCTCAATAATTATAACCACCTTTAGGCAAATCATTATGTTATCACCACTTTAATTTTTATACCCATACAAGGGCCTATTTTTATCTTATTCATCTATCCTAACTGGGGAAACCCCATCTTCTCAATGATTATAACCACCTTTGTGCAAATCATTATGTTATCATATCATGTTTCCACTATCAAGGTACAATGCTTATAACCACCTTTGAGAAAACCATTATACACTATCTCACTTGAATTCTCAATTATTTTGACTAGTTTTTTACTATCATTATGTTTTCACCCCATCATCTTTCCTTTCTTTGGTCCCCTCCTTTTGCTTCTTTCTTTTTGAGGGACCGTTTGCTGACTTACTTGTGCCAATGATTCCCTCAAGGGGGCATCATATAATTAGTTTATCATTGTTATAATTGTAGGCATATAGGATCTTTTCATTCTTTAAGAAGATGTTACTATTCTTATAGCTTTTAATTCCTTCCCCAATAGGGGCAAACTATAGACACCTAAATTTGGCCACTAATAACCTCCAACCAGGCTTTTGACTAATTTCCACCTAAAGTGCACAATTTGGCCTAAAAACACTAAATCACATTAAAATATTTGAACTCAATATATTCAAGTGCTAATTTTTCCTATAGTATCATTAAATGGGGAAGTACAACTTATGGGATAACTAAATTTGATTATTTCATTTCAAGTCAAAATGCCAATTTTGCACCTGGATACTCTGGATTGCTCTTTCCTATCAAATATCTTGCATGAGACACATGTCTTTATTATTTGGTGTTGGTAACATCCTAAATGGGATAATGTGTCCAACACATCTAACATCACCTTCCAATTCTAATCCAGTCAAATTTTGGACCACTCACAAGGTATTCTAATCAATTTGAGTAATTTGTGCACAAAGTGCTTAAACATGTTTAAGAGATAATTAAACCAAATTAGAGCCTAATCAAGAAATCCATATAAACTTGTTGAATAATTTGTTTTGGAAATGAATATTGAATATCTGTATCATTAGGTGATCTCATTTCTTGGGAAGACATCCCTAGGCCATAAATGCCACAAATATCAAGATTCATGCCCTCGATACCTCATCAATACCCTCCATGCCTCTTAATTGCCCCTTTTTCTAATGTTATGATGAGAATAATTATAATCTTAATTCTAAAAACTTTAATTAATCCTTACCCACACATATTCATCTCAAGATGGATGGTTCAAGTTGATTTTGATCAATCTCAAACATCTATAAATAGAGAGGCAATGAACATAATTTTTAAGCTTAATTTGTGAAAAGTTATAATGCAAGATTGGTTCCAAAAGATTCATGTAAACTAGTGTTACCATGACAAATTGATTCCAATAAAATCCATGCCAAATCCAAAGTTCTAAGGAGAGATGGAGATAGCTAAGCTTCCATTGATGAGGACTTCATGAGCACAAACTGAGCAAACCAATCAAAGAATACTCTTGGATCATCAAAGAATGTAAGAAATGTGTGTTTTCTTACATTTTAGTTGTGGTTTGTTCATTTTTATTTCTTCACTAAGCTCACCCTAGTAACTAGGCATGAAGATGTTAGTTTAGTATTTTTTTTATTTGATTTCATTCACTAACACAATACTAATCTTCTCTTCTTAGTCAAATTCCTAGTTCACATATTTCCATCAATTATAATTGTAAAAGGAATGTAATGCAAAAATTATACACCATTCCAAGATTAGGAGAAGGTGGTATAACCTAATCCAATAAATGTGCCAAGATTACCAATCCCTTCACCCACCCCTCAAGTTAAAACACTATATCAAGAGGAAACTCCTAGCTTTAGAATTCCAAGTTGGAAGCATGTAGTTGAGTCATGGGAGAAGTAGGATGGAGAATGATTAGATAGGAGAATTGAATCTAAAGAAGTACCTTTTCCCATACAATCCCCATACATATTTTCCCAAGAAACTCAAACCTTTCTATCATGGAAGTTAATCCAAGAAGGCATTTAAAAGAAGAAAGAGGTGTTTGTTGATGTGGTTAGAGATTAAAGCACATCATAACTTAATAGGATGAATTATTAGTGGGAGGAGAAGAATAAGGAATCCATAATATAATTTATTTTTTTGTCTCTCCAAGAATTACAAGAATATTCCACCACCCCAAGATCCTAACTTGTAATAATTCTCCCTCAATTCCCAAGCCAACTCATAAACATATTCATTGTCCTCCCACCATCTCCCTTTTTTAGGAAGAACCTGTTATATGGGAGGAAAATGAAGAAGATCAAGTTTTAGTTATAAATGAATATACTAATACTTTAATATGACATGATGAAGATAATTCAAGTGAGTATGATGAGGAGATCATCATTTGTATTCCCCTTGGTGAAGGAAAAGGCAAATCAATCTTTAGAGATGAAGAGAAAGGGGATCTTAATGAAGTACAAGTTGATCAAGTGGTAGCTTCTCTTCAAAGTGACATTCTTTGAGAATGTGCATTAGGTTTTCATGATCAAATTGTAGCTATCCTTGATGAATAAAACATTCCTAAAGGTAAACAAAGTTTAAGTGAGATAGTTTCAATAGTTTCCTAGTTAGTCATCTCCAAGAGATCATGGATGACCTAGAACAATATTTCCTAGAGCCTCATGATGAATTTGAATAACTAGTTGTAGTAGAGGTGAATTTTAACATCTTTGATAGGTATCAAGTGGCCAATAAAAGGTATAATCTTGTCTTGAAATCCTTTGTTTGATTGAGAATTATGGCCTTATTTCTTATTGTAAAAAAGAACTTGTTGAATTATAAATAGAAGAACCCCCAAGAATCATCTACCTACAGAGTCTAAATGAAGAGGTTGTAGCTAAAAATGAACATGAATATAGTAAATAAAATAATATTAAATAATTTAACCATAATGGCTTAAGATAATAAAAAGAAGAAGATCAGGTTGAAGTTGATCTTCAAGTAGAAGACAACCCATGGAAATAAGGTGAAGCCTTGAGTGAACTTGAAATGTATTCCAATGAATAATAAACAGAATTTGAGAGATAAAAGTTTTAAATACACCATGATCACATGGAGGATTTTGAATTTATTTATATTCCTATGGATCCTAATGATAAAGGTAAATATGTGGCTCAAGTTGTATCCCATCAAGATACTAATCAGGAAAATGTTAATAACATGTGGCAGCATTACTTTGACATTTAAATTAATTTGAGGTCCTTAAAAGGTTTACATATACTATAGGGTATATTGATTATGATAGTGAACCTGCTCTCCTCTCTAAATAACAATGTGATATTGCACAAGAGGTCACTCAAGACTAAGCACACCATTTCATGAAGCCACTAGAAGTTAAAGTTGATATTTACCCTATGAGTGAAGATGTGAACACTTTTAAGGTTTGATCAAACATAAATGAGAAATATGAGGTGAGTATTGAGAAATAGTATGATTTTATTCTCATAAGAGGGATTCTTACTACTATTGGCTAACTTGAGAGCATGCCAAAGGAGATATCAAGTAAGAACTATAATCCATCAAACATTATGCTCAAAAGGCATCTTTCTCTACCTCATTTTCCATCTCCTGGAAGAATTATTTTCATAAATTTCCCTTTTGATCTATGAGGAGTAGGCATAATGGATAGTTATACATAGTAGTGTTTATTTTTTTTCTTTCCCTAAGTTATTTATATAACAAGTGTGTGTCTCTTGCATTGGTGTGTTATTTTTTTTATTGTGTGTTTTTTAGGTATATTAGTTATATTTTCTATGTTAAAGCATTTTAAATTAGGTTCTTGGTCCAAATAATGTCTATAATTGAGTTAAATGTGACTCCATAACCCAATGGATGCATGAGACTATTGGACTAAGACTCATAACAAGCATGAAATCTTAGGAGGTCGCTAAAGATGTTTGCCAAAAGTGGATAACATAGGTGAGTAGAATTTGGAATTTTCTATCTAGACTTGTTTAATTTTTTTGATAACCCTTGAAGGTTATTATCTTGTTTATATCTTGTTTTATCATAGTAAGGAGTGGTTTTGTTCACAACCTTGATCAATGTATCTTAAGGTAATATAGTCAAAATGTAAAGTCATGGTCCTCAAGTGATTAACCAATATTCAAGTCTTGATCCTTTAAAAGGTGTTTAGCTTAGTTTAAGTTAATTTTGGAAAAGTTAAGGTAATATTAATATTTGTCTTGTGTTTGTATATAAATCTCAATTGTCAAGCCCACATTCTTCAAGTTATCAATAGAGATCAAAGAAGTCTTCTAAGGCTATTTATAATTTCTTGGAATTTATACCACACCCCTATCATGTATGTACAATCCCTAAAAGTTTATAAAAAAACCATTTTTAATGTAAAATATAATTTTAAACCTTATTTTTTATCTTCATAACATCTAAACACAAGTATATCATGATGAAAGGCAAGTAGCAGGATCCTTGGACATTATATATCATTCACTTAGGACATGAAAGCTCCATCAAAGGTTTTCATGCATGATCAGAGCATATCCAAATAAGGTAAGGATGAAAATAGGTGGTTGATCATGTACATGGCACCTTAGGACCTTAAAAAAACTAAATCCATGATTGAGAAAGTGTTACATATCCACATAGGCAGAAAACCCTCTTATCTCCTTTATTAGGTTACTTACAAGATAAAAAAGCCTAACCAGTTTGAGGATAGTTCATGGAGGAGAGAGATATTTGAAACCAAATATACTATTAAAATGTGGTTACCATAATTTAATTACAAATTGTGGAATTGGTTTATATATTTAAGGACCCTCTTTTAGGAACAATTATTGGCAACTCTTAAACCTTGCTAAAATGCCCACATGGTCAGTTTTCACTTGTTTTAGTGAATTTGAGGATTCCTTGATGAAAATTAAAGTTTAAATAATATATTTAAGGATATTATGATCTCTTAAAATATATAATTTGATGCATGAAACCATGGTCTAGGTCTGCCTATGCCAAGAATGTGGTGTTTTTATCAAGATTTTCAAGTTTAGGCATGTTTATTAAGTAGCGTGAAGTGTTTTTAGCATGAAAATGTTAAAATAAGGTTAAAATTAAGTATAAGAGTATTAAAATAGGTTAATTAATTATTTAAAACCATATCCAAGCTGAAACTTATATACATGAAGGAGTTAAATGCTCACATACTGATTTAAACAATTAAGAAAGTCTTTGATACATTGTTCTTGATGGAGCTCTAGTGTTCGAGAGTTTAGTGAAATTAGATATTTGAGGGATGGTTTTAAATATATATTAAAATTTTTAACATTATTTATCATCTTAAATCAAATTTACAACCCCTTACATGATCATGCATGATCAAGATGGCAATTGAGAAGGATAGTCATACACCTATAGGCTTACCCAAAATATTGTCTACAAGATGCACTTTGTGTGATATGTATTAATATAGATGTTTAAATTATTTTACTGTACGATAAAGATAAATCACTCAAGAGGAGAAGCACTCAAGCTTTATCAAGGTGATATATCTTTAGGAGACCCTACAAGCCTGCAAGTAAAGAAGGGAGCCTTCCAATATAGTTATAGATGTTATCCTCACCATTGAGCATCAAAAATATCTAATTATATAATATCATTCATCTTAGACTACACACACACACACACACACACACACACACACACACACACACACACACACACACACACACACACACACACACACACACACACACACACACACACACACACACACACACACACACACACAAACACACACACACACACAAACACACACACACACAAACACACACACACACACACACACACACACACACACACACACACACACACACACACACACACACACACACACACACACACACACACACACACACACACACACACACATATAGACACACACACATACATATACATATATATGTATATGTGTGTGTGTGTGTATACACATACATGCACACATACATACATATGCATATGTATATATGTATGTGTTTGAATATACATACACACACATACATACATATAAATATGTACATATGTATGTGTGTGTGTGTGTGTGTGTGTGTGTGTGTGTGTGTGTGTGTGTGTGTGTGTGTGTGTGTGTGTGTGTGTGTGTGTGTGTGTGTGTGTGTGTGTGTGTGTGTGTGTGTGTGTGTGTGTGTGTGTGTGTGTGAGGCAACTTCAAGTCTTATAAGGGTGAAAGTCTTATAAGGGTGATAAGTTCAACAAGAAATCTACAAGTCCAAATAATAGAATAGATGAAAGATGTAGACTTTATATTGATAAAGAGGATTGGAAGATTAAAAATGGTTTGTGTAACATGGAAGAAAGTCTCTAAGGTTATCATATCCTTCAATTTTCCTTATCATGAGAAATATCATTAGTTCATATCCTAAAAGTGAAGAAGAGAGCCTATTTATGCCTATAGGAGATGAAGAGGTTAATATGGTTATGAAAATCCTACCTTGAAGAAACAAATAGAGGGGATAGATTTATTATTAACTGAATATGATATATTATATTTAATAAAGGTATTAGAAAAATGGTGAACCATACTTTAGTCTTATTTGGATAAGTTACAAATAAGAGTTTGAAGACCATGTTATAGGTCTGCACACAAAGTGTGAAGAGAAATGGCAATATGGAGGAAGATTGGTGATTAGAAATATGGGAGAGATGTGGGATGCCTTGAATAAAACCTTTAATTTGATCAGATTATTTTTTAGGGATAAAATAATCTAAGGGATATCTGATCTTCAGCTCTAATAGAGAGTTAATCCTTGAAGTGAAGCTTTAGGTCTGCATACAAATTATGTAGAAAAGGTAAAACTTTGGTTTTGATCATGAGATGTAAAGGTTTTATATGGCCTTAGGTGTCATAAATAAGTTTCCTATTATGATTTAAAACCTTATAGAGAGAATAAATATATCAAAAGAGACCCATACTGTCAAAGTTGTAAGGTTGCTCTAAATCCCAAGCCATAGGAAAATCGTGTTTTAAGGTTAATTGGGGAGCCAATACCTTTTGGAAATTATTGGGATACATTACGAAAGGTTTTTTTACACCTCATTAAATAATTTAAAAATTAAAAATATCCATTGGATGACCTATTTTCTCAAAATTCTTTCTCTTCCTACAAATATAATCCTAATAAGCTCGAGAAGCTTCTTCTTGAAGTCTATAACTTTATTGAGGAAATGCATGGTATTAGATGGAATTTTGAGGTGTTGAGGAGGTTCTAAATCTTATATATTTTTTCATTGGTTATTCTCAAAAGTGATTTTAAGGTATTAATTATCACTAAGAAGGGAGTGTATGTAATCATAAATGCATTATGTCTATAAATCAATCCTAACTCAGAGAAGATAGATCATACTTACACTTATAATTGGGGATACATTAGATAATCATGACCATGACCAATATGGGGATATGATACACCCAATTAGGTGATATCTTAACACAATAAACAATACTATAGATGGTTCCAAATCCACCAATAAATCACAATCACATAATAGCCCTAACTAGGTCCTATGTTTTCATATTCACCAAAAAAATAAGTAAAGTAAAGTCTAATCTAGTGCTCACCAAAGCTTATGGCATAAAGTGGGGGTAATAAAAAAAAATTAAACATGCATAAGATAAATATACTCATGTCAATTTATAAAAAATCCTAATGCATGGAAGATAAGTACAAATACATATCTATCTACTTGTACAAAGGAGGAACAAAGTTAGGAATAGTTACCTTTGAAGATGAACCCATCGAACCTCAATATCTCCCTTGGAAAAGGTGATTTAAAAGAGGTTATTTTGGTATGTAATTATGAAAAGGATAAATTAGATCTAGGATACACAACCTATGATATCATTTATCCATAAGACAAGATCCATTTCTTCTATGAAATTATGAATCCCTAAAATTGTTCCTCAAGTAGAATGGTTGATAAGTAGATGCACACTATCTCTTACTTATTCTCTTTTCTAAATAATGGATAAATTATGCTATATATATAGGTGGATTTAACCATAATACCTTCCAAAAATTTTGTATGACAAGGTCGACCCATTCAACTTAGTATAATTATGGACAAAAAATCACTAGGTCATGGGCTAGGTTGGCCAAGAGTTAGCCTAGACCCTAAATGAATTTGACCCAAAATAATATAGGGTCAACTGAGTTGACCTAGTACAGTAAATAGTCAAAAGGGGATTAATTCTAGGAAAAGGTGGATAAAAGGTGGGAAATGACTAAGGAGTTTACAATAGAGAAGAACAAGCTTATGGATATGGTTTTCAAGAGATAAGTGTGCAGATAACAAGTGGTAAAAGGGAAAACAATCCTGTAAAACACCAATGGTCTATCGACCCCTTCCCAATACACCCATTAAGCATGTACTCAGAGATATTGAGACTTATTGGTTCCTTCAAGATATAGAGAACCACTAAGAGATAAAAAATTTAAAATATTATGTGTATACATATTCTCCACTTGAAGCTCATCACATGTCACGTAAGTGCAACATGGGATGGTGTTTTGATTATAAAAAATGATAACAGATAATGTTGATGCTAAGTAAAATGTAGTAAGGAAAAAATAAGATAATTAAAGGATAAAATTTAAAAACACATACCTTTACTTACCTTAGTGCTGTAGATAAAGAAGGAGATTGCAAGAAATGTGGAGGCATCTAATATGAAGAATATTAGGTGAACTCATAGAGATTAGTACAAAAAAATTAGTGAAAAATAATTTTTTTTGGAATGTAGGCATATAATAGTCTAAACTATTATCTATAATTTCATGATTCCATAATGTTTTATGGTTCAAAAAATGAGTGAGTAAAAACAAAGATATGAACAAAAAAAAGAATCTGACGATAAATATTTGAAAGGTAAAGATTTGTGAAAAGTAAGTTTAAATAGGCTGAAAAGGAAGTAATTTTTTAGTGTTTGACTTGTTTTGAGAGAAAAATAGAGCTAATATGGTAAGGAGATGATATCTAAGATGAGTGGGTCACCTAGCGGCCATAACAGTTGTAGCACATGTAGGCAATTGAGAATTTAAAACTTGTTTGAGTATTTTATTGAAAATTAAGTGTCTATAAAAATTTGTAAATTAGACCAATTCTAGAAACTAAAATGACCCCTAAATAGTTGTTAAGGGTAATAGAGGAAAAAAGGGGAATGGGTTAGAAAGAATTAGAGTAATAAATATCTAAGGCATTTATTACAAGTAAGGAAAGAGTCGATAGTTTGAACCAACTAGGTCGACCAAGTTGACCTAGTAGGCTGAAAATTTGGATTCCACACTACCAACTTAGTAGGTGTAGGATGACTTAGTTGATTTTGGAAGCTATTAAATTAGTCCCTCACTACTAACTTAGTAGGTTATTCTAGTCTACCAACTTAGTACTAAGGGGGTAAAGTAAAGGGTCAACTTAGTTTGTTAAGTCAACATGGTCAAAATAAGGATAATTTGATCAACTTAGTATTTGACTAAGTAACCAAAACAATACAAAAATGCATGAAATAGGTTGAAATAGTACTAGAAAGGTCTAGAATGCTTGAATCAGTATTGAAATGGCCAAGTAGGCAAAAAATAGGTCAAATTGGTAAAAAATGGTTAGATTAAAGCAAATTAAGTTTTGTTTTATCTAAAATTAAAAAGAATGTATTTAATTATAAATGAGATGGAGATATAATACATCTTTTATTATTTCATGGTCATAGGGGCATCCATAATTTTGGCAATTGGTGGATGCAACATGGCTTCCAAACCTTTTAGAGAAATTGATAGTAGAGGACCAATCTAGGTTGGTTATGCTAGTTGTAGGAGGTATTATGGATATGTGTTGAGTACCATTAAGCATTGATATGGTATTCATGTTCTTGGGACCTTGAGAATGATTGACTAATAATTTTACATGGGTGGTGGATGGGGATACCATTGAGGTAGGTATCACCCTAGCGGATATCCATGCTATTCTTGGAATTTTGATAGGAGGTACACCTATGATCATGGGGGTACCAAATGATTTAGAGGAGAGGTGAGCATTAACCTTATGGGAGATGGGCTTAGATAGGATATATCTTAGGCTGTGGTTTATCTTATTTAACATGTATACATCTTAAATTTTAGATATCTAAAAGGCATTGATAGGACTTGTGATAGCATGGGTGATGTGTCACAAGCTAGATGGTAAGGTACCACTATATAAAATAGCCTTATGCATGTCAATTTTAGAGTAGGGGGAACTATATGATCTAGGTTCTATCATCTAGGTCTAGCTTATGCATGATATGTATGGGATGTTGTCCAGAGGGTAGAAGACCATGGGTTTAGTTATTTTATTAAGTTCTTGGATATATGAAAGGTTTTTTGATGTACTGATTAACTGGGTTAACCCATGTGGTCAATGATCAATTACCTTGGGTATAGAGGCAAAGACAAGAATAGGTATCATAGGCCATGCCCAACATGCTATCACTATAGATAGTCATGTGAGTAGATATCATGTGGTAGTTATATGGTCACATTGTGATAGTATGTTTGAGTTGGAGGGCAATGCCACAAACATTGACACAGGCTCAAATTATATGCCAGTATACCTGGTTGATAAATCCACATCTAGTAGTATGCATACCAAGATAGTTAGGAGTCCCTTATCAATTTTTTTTTATAGTGGTGCCCATATTTTAAGAAAGACATTTGAGAGAGTTGAGGGGTAGAGGAGGAGTGGGACCACCAGTTACTAGGCTAGAGATCAGATTGTGGCATGGGAAACTATGGATATGTCAAACATGATGGATAGAAGATAGAGAGGAGATGGATGTGGATGTAGGAGTTCTATAAGTACCATAACCAACATCATAATAGGAAGATTAATGACCACCTAGATCCAACCGTCGATGGAGTCATTGACAATGAGAGAGAGTACAAAGGGTGGTCATCCCAGATGACCTATTAGGTAGCCCAGGATAGAGTTGGTTGATATAAGTACCACTCAAGAGTATCTTGATATGGGCATAGGTGGTGACCATAGGATTTTCATTGGTTTTATGATGTCCTATAGATGAGGTACTCAGAGGATGAGCTGATGGAGAGACTATGCTTGATAGTTGCATAGATGGGGAGATGGTGATAGGCAACACTCAGAGAGGTAATAATGGTTTAAAATTTATTTAAGTTTTTTTGAGATAAATTATAAATAGATAGATTTTGAGATATATCTATGATATAATATCTATTTGGTTTGAAGTTTTTTAGAACCTATGGAGGAGGAGACTAGATGGGGATCACTAGTGAGGGAATTTCTCCATGAGATCTTTAATGAGGCACTAAATTAGTACAACCCTAATACACTAGATGATCATATGATACTATCTTCTTCAACTTAGTAAAAATAGTTCAAAATATTAGCAGAGGTTATAAGGTGAGTACGAGTGCACATGGATCAGTGATAGCCACCAACAGGGGTGGGAATGGAAGAGGCTTAAACATGTATGCTTTGGCTTAGGAGAGAGATATATAAATGGCTACCATGACCCATATGGCATAGGTATAAGCCCATGTGGCCAACATACAAGGGAAGGTTACATGTTTGAGATATCAAACAACATCTTTACAATGTACTATTTATAGGGGACTATATGAGGCATATATGGTAAATATGGCTAGGCCACAAGATAAACATGATAGAGCCTAGACTTAGAGATGGAACAATGTATTTTTATAATTTTAATAAAAAACACATGATATAAATTTGTGTGTGTGCATGTGTGTGTGTGTATCTCATTTTAACAGTTGGATGTTGATCTTATGTGTTTGTACCATGGTTGTGGTTGTGGATGCATGAATATATTTTTTTATTAGCACATGTATTTATTTATTGTTGTAGATGCTATAGGAAATATATGAGTTGTGGTTTCTTTTTTAGCATTATGTAGGACACATGCATGGTTTAAAAAAAAAGGCAAAAAAGAATTGCCTAAGTATAATAAAAAATGTACTACACACTATTTCATGTATAAAATGTGTAATAACAAGAAAATGAAAAAGTATAAGAAACCAAAGGGTGGTAAAAGAAAGGTTGTTTTTAAACTAGGAGAAAGATTGGCACCAAATTGAAAACAAGTAAAATCACACTAAATCATGTTGAGAAGTATGAAAATAATGTAATAAAATGGAAAGTATGTGAAATAAAAATGATATAAAAATGATTAAGTTAATCAATCATAATAAATCATGTTGGGAAGGTCTTAAATTAATCACACTAATTCAAGATATGAAGTATGAAAAACTTAAGAAATGGTTGGATTCTTACATGCAATCAGAAAATAGGAAGATAAAAGTGAAAGAGTAATGAAGTAAGCATAAAACATACTAAATAAATATGGGAAGCATGTCAATGAAGTGTAACTTCATGATCAATCACATCTTACCTCATATTTAACACATGTAATTTTGTTGTGACTTGGATTTTTAGAAAATTTTGTGAAGAAGGCCAAGTCCTATTTGTGGTCTTACACTACAAATCATAAAGGGAACACCAACGAGGTGGAATAAATGTGAAAATATGGTAAAAAGGAATTTTTGTAATAGGAAGGTGAAATTTTAGTATTTTTTTAGGAAGGCCATGCCCTATCCATGGTCTTAAAATACAACTCACAAATGGAATCCCTAGGGGAGTGATCAGTGAACAAAACAATATTTCTTAGAAGCAAATATGAGGATTGTTGGGAGTGAAAAAAGGATTGCAAAAATCATAACTTAGGCATCTTATGAGAAGACATTTGGAGAAATGAGGCATACTAAGGACATGATAAAACACTAAGTGACTAGTGACCGTCAATGTAGAAAGGAAACCTGTTTGCTATAGACACAAAGCTATGTAGGAAAATAAGTGTGTTATGAATATTAACTCATGAAGATAGAGTGTTATAAGAAAATTAAAATGGACCTACCTTCCCATGATGTTTTCCCCATTATTCAAGACATCTTACATAGTTGTCGATTTACTACAAATATTGGGTACTTGCATGAGAAAGTAGGTAGCACGATAAGAATTTTTTATTCTCCTTTTTCTAATCTACTAGCTTATTGCACCCAAATGGACCTTGGCTCTATCATGAGGCCAACTATGGATTTTGAGATTATAATATAAGAAAGAGATGTTCTTTGAATCATGATTTTTAGTGTGATTTGGTTTTTGAGAATTTTAAATGTTACCTTTTGAGATCACTACATTTTTTTAAATGATTTGGATTTTAAATATTTTTATAGATTTTTTAAGATTCCTACTCTATAAAGACTTGGAATGACCAGTCATGAGAGATAGAGTGATACACATGAATGAGATTTAGGATTTGGATAAAGTAAGCTAAGTAACCAAAGATAAAACTAACTAGGAAACTTAGTGTTAATAATGAACTAACATGTTATCTCAATTCTCAACCCTGTGTATGCTTAGTTTGTGAAAGGGAATAAAGTGTTGGAACACAACTATCTAATGAGAGGGGAGTGAATTATTAGATTGAATAAATTAGTCCTTTAATAATTTTAATTTCAATTAAAACATGTATGCAGAGATCACATACATAAAAATGGACATAAAACCATATGTATACATAGAAAAGCCAATATGGGAAAAATCACGGTGAGAAATAGATACTAGAATATACTATTCTAATCCATCCTCACAATCAAAAACTCATTGATTACAAAATTTAAAGGCACTAACCCTAAAGAGACACCAATCCCCTAATTTAAGAGCACCTACTCTAAGGAAACACCAACTCCCTAACTGAGCACTAACTTAGCTTATCTGATGGCACCCACCAATCAGATCTATATTTAAAATATGGAGCTACAAATCTAGATTAAAATATTGATTCATAAATGAATCCAATTCCAATTCTTTGTTACAAGTATATTCCATAACTTCTCAAAATCTACTCTTCATCTCCCTTCTTCCACTCTACCCCTCTTCTTCTATGTCTCTATATTTTCTATTTGACACAATTAAACCACTTCAACAACTTTGGCCTATATCCTAGATGACATATATATAAGATTTTGATCAAGGTTTCACATCTTCTATGTGTTTACACTTGTTTGCTAGCACATAAAACCAATTCTGGACATGGTTGATACTTCTTGAATATCAATTTTCCTACATCTTGAATTCATGCTCCCACCATGATTCTTGGTCTCATTATTATTTTTAGCATAAACTGATCAATAAACTTATGAAATAATATGATAACATAATTTGACTTTAATTTTACAATAACTTTACAAAATAATTTTTTTAAAAAATGAATTACAAATCAAATTGTAACAATAATTTACCAAAAGAAATCAAGAAAACCATCACACTACACAAAAGTTGATTACAAAGTTTGGTAAATGCCTACCTCTCCAAGTTCACTTTAAAAATGAACTAATCCACTATAAAATGATTGAAAATATAGAAATATAAATACTTACAATCAATAATGGTTCCACATGTGTTCCAGACCTTCAAATAATCTTGATAATACTCAAACAGATTCTTCACCTCCCTAAAAACAACTCTAGATGTATTCTACTCAAAAATCTCAAATCTAAGCATCAAAATTGGCAACAAATGGAATTGAATATAGACATTGAACATATTTTTATAATTGGATTAAAAACTAGAACAAATATCTAGTTTGCACCGAGAGCTGAAAATATCTCTAGATGCCTCTAATTAGAGGAAGAGAAGAAATGGGTCCTTATGCCTTCGTAATGCTACTTAGCTTTTCATTGTTTTACAAATATAATTTCACAAATTTGTATAATCATTCAAATCCATAGCCCAATTATCTAGGACTTATCTTTTTATCCAATGTGGATTGGGTTCAAATCCCACCTTCAATGGTTTCGATGAGCAAGCATATCCTTAGTCCCACATTTGGGAAATGAGAAACTTCATGATAGTTTATATGCCACAAACTTAATGGTTTATAATGCCAAGTTATTGGCATTATATTGCTTTTCAATGGGCATGGAATTGGCATATGTAATATGTGCATTTCACATGGCATATATGTGGTGTGTGTGTGGCATATAACATGGGGTTTGTGGAGGCTTATGATAATTGTGTGGAGAATATGTGGTTATGTGGTATGCATGTGGAGAGTGTGGATGTCACGTGGAAAGAGGGTCTAGGAATTTTGAGGGAATTTGGCATGAAATATATAATATGAAATTATATCATATGAATGGTGGAAATCCATGTGATGGTTTGAGGACCTACCATGTTGTCTAATCTCCATCCACCACTTGTCGATATTCATCGATTATTGACCTCTCGCTACTTGTTGACATCCAAAAACCAATTTTTTTATGTCAATGCAAAGATGATCTACATTCACTTATTAATGACTATATTCAACTATCAAATATAAATGTTTTAAAATAAAAATTTATCACACCTCATACCACATGTCACATTTTTACTTGTCCATATTTTTACCACATCACCTTGTTGACCAAGTTTGACCACAACTTTGACTGGCCATAACTTTCACATACAAGCTCCATTTCATGAACCAAAAATTGTGTAAAAAATCTTGTGATAATATCTTTTCCATGGAACTATTCTTAGATAATTATATAATGATCAATTTTTACATTTTGACCAATTTGACTTAATTTGACTAGTTGACTAAAACTTTGACTAGCTGCACAAGGAATATATGAGCTCCATTTTTTGGATTCTACATACCATTATAAAGGTCTCAATGGGATCTAAAAAATGGGGTCAGATTTGATCTACTTGAATAATTTTTCCAAGTTGACCTCTAGATCATATACTAGGCTCTACTTTTGATGCACATGCCATATTGTACAAATTTGATCAATCATAGAAATCTATTTCATTGTCTGTGTCATATAAAGCATCTTTCCTACAAGGTTCTCCACTTGATGATTATCAAGAGAAAAACTTTGAATACTAACATTTGATCTTAAGTTTCATACCATGATCTGATGATCCTCATTCAATTTGATCAACTTTAAAATGTGTCTATTAGATCAAGTTCTAATAGGTTCACACACTCCATTTGATCTTTGTACACTTTTGGGATTTAATGTTTCAACTTTAAAATACATCCATTGGATCTTTTGATCTGAGTTCCCACATGTCGTTAGATATTCAAATTTTCATGAACTTTTATGTCTATCTAATGTTAAACCTCGAGTTCTTAATCTCATCTCACTGCTTCCTTAGTCTTTGGAATGAATATGCTCCATGGATCTTGTCAAATTAGCTTTGTATTTAACTTTCCTCTATGTCATTAAACAACAATCACTTAGTCTTATTTAGTCCACTTTCTCCATTAGATCTTGGTTTGATGATCACATTCTCACCATTAGATCTTCTAACAAGCTCAAAATTTATCTCTTAAAAAATCTTGTGAATGTGACACTTGGCATCCTTGTGTGCCTTCTACACATATGTTTTCATTTCTCTCTATTTTGACACTTATCATTCCCATGTTAATACTTGAATATTTGACTTGAAATTGTTCCATATATTTACTATGAAATCTTGATGATTGTGACACTTGTCACTAACATGTTTAATCATAGGTGTCTTTGATAAATTAACTTTGATACACTTTGTTGGATCTTTAATATATGATTAAACTCTAATCATTAATCAAGTTGAGATGAATATTAAGTATAAGACATGGGAAATATTAAGTTATTTGATCACTACTCAAGCCAATAATTTCTAGGTTGAAGGAGCCATTTGCACAACAATGACAAGGACTTAAGATATAACTTAAGTAATCGGTTCCTACCTCTATCTAATGAAAATTAAAATAGAACATGCCTATGAACACCATGACAAAAGCTCATAGGGTTTTATTTTGAAACCTTGGTAATGTGTGAGAGAAAATATAAATCAATTGTAATCTCATTTCTTCTCAACTAAACTTGCAGACCATATATTTAAGATGCACTCAAAAAACCCATAACATATCTTCAATCAATTGCTCTTCAATCTTGCATAAATGTTCTCTATAAAATCATGACAATTTTGCACTATACAATTTTAAAACATGTTCTCTCCAATATCATGCCAATAATCTCCATTTTGACATCAATGAAAATCATATTTCCAACAATCTCCCCATTTGACATTGATGGCAAACTAAATTCTCTGATCTTATAATACTCTTCTCCTCTATAATTGCTTGCATTGGCTTCTGATGAACTAGAGCTAAAACTATTCATACCTAAATTTCTCCCCCTTAAGAAATGGAACATTTACCTAAACTCAATTTGGACACATGCTTTGCTCTTTCAAACTTTTATAGAGAGATTTTACATTTTTTCTCCCCCTTTGATATCAATGGCAAAGGGACTCCAACTTTCTCATAGTTTGTCCAAAATATTTAATTCATTTATCAAATAAAGGAGTTTTTCCAAGAATATACAACCATAAACTCATTATAATGTTGAAAAAATATGCATACCTGAGTTGCCTTTTCTCTCTTATTCTAGGGATTAACAAGACTTATGTGATACTCCCCTAGACTCATGCCCTATCACTAGGATCTAGTGATGTGATGTAGGAGCCACGACTCCAAATTTCTATCTCAAATACTCAAATTGTTCCTTGAGAAGTAGTTTGGTGAATATGTCTAAAATTTGATCTTGTGTTGGCACATATTCCATTGTGACTTCTTGATCTATAACCTTTTATCTGAAGAAGTGATACTTGATTGATATGTGCTTAGTTATAGAATGCATCAGTAGATTCTTTGATATATTTATAACACTTGAATTGTCGCAAAGAATACATATAGGTGATTTGCACTCTACCCTAATGTCGTTGAGTGTTTGCTTCATCCACAAGACTTGAGTGTAACATGCCACTACTACCACATATTCTGATTTTGCTATAGAAAAAGTAACTAACTATTGATTTTTGATCATCCATGAAAAAAGTTGGTTTCCAAGGAAAGATACACCACCACTAGTGCTTCTTCTATCATCCTCACTTCTTACCCAATTAACATTTGTATATGCTATCAAAGTGAAATACTCACTTTTATGACACCATAGGCCATAGTCAAGTGTGCTCTTGATATATCTAAAGATTGTTTTCACTACATTGATATGTGATTCTTTAGGATCAGCTTGAAATCTTGTAACCATGTATAATGATTACATGATATCAGGTCTTGATATAGTTAGGTATGCCAAGCTACCTATAATTGATATATACATAGTTAGATTTGCATCAAGGGACTCATCATTTTTTCTCAACTTAAAATTAATAATCATGGGAGTACCTACTAGTTTTCTATCTTCCATCCCAAACTTCTTGAGTATTTCCTTAGCATACATGGTTTGAGATATAAATATCCCTTCATCAGTTTGTGATATCTGTAAACTAGGGAAGAAAGAAATTTCTCCAAATAAAAACACCTCAAACTCATTTTGCATTTGTATAGCATATTCTTTGCACATTATGTTGTTTCTACTAGTAAAAATGATGTCATCCACATATACAACAATAATTAACATATGCTCACCTTTTAATTTGAAGTAAAGATTGGTGTCTACACATCCTTTATTGAATCCTTGTTATTGTAGGTACTAGTTTAATATTTAATACCATGCTCTAGGTGCCTATTTTAGACCATACAGAGCTTTCTTCAATCTACACACATAATATTCTTACTTTGATAGTTGAAAACCTTCAAGTTGTTCTATTAAGACTTCCTCTTCTAGGTTCCCATTCAAGAAATCAGACCTAACATCCATTTGATAGACTTTTAACTTCTTGTAAACAAAGAATGCTATAAACATTTGTATGGCTTCCAATCTAAAAATTGGAGAAAATGTTTCCTCAAAATCTATGCCCTCAACTTTTGCATATCTTTTGCACACCAAATTGCCTTGTTCCTTATAACAGTTCCATCCTCATTGAGCTTGTTTCTAAAGACCCATTTTATACCTATTACATTCTTGTTTGAAAGTCTTAGAAATAATTCCAAAATTTTATTCTTTTCAATTTGGCTTGGTTCTTCTTCCATGGATTTTAGCCAATTCTCATCATTGCTATCTTTAACATAGCTCTTAAGCTCAATTTCAGACCTTAGAGTAAAACTTACTTGGTCCTTATTCATTGAAACTCTTATCAATATTTAAAATCCATTTTTATTACCAATGATATGCTTTATAGGATGATCCTTTTAAAAATATCTTATAGGTGCCTTTTTATTTACTTCCCAATGCTCTTCATTAGATACTTCCTCTTCATAATATAATTCTTCATTATAGATTTCTTTGTCAAGTTTAACATGTTTCAAACCTTCTTCAACCTTGACATTGATGCTCTCTATAATCTTGTGTAGCCTTTTGTTGTAACATATGTAGGCTTTGATTTGAGTGGAATAACCAAGAAATATTCCTTCATCACATTTTAATTCAAAGATTCCCAATTTGTCCTCTTTTCTCTTGATGTAGCATTTGTGACCAAACACTCTAAAATACTTAACAGAGGTAGGTTTTCCATACCATAGTGTATATGGAGTTTTATCATTATTTTCCCTTAGTTGAACTCTATTCAAGATATATACTACTATCAAGTAACATAGCCTCTTTTAGCATTGTTCTAGCCATCTCCTTGACTATCTTATTCTTTCTCTCAACAACTCCATTCCACTATGGAGTCCTTGCTTTAGAGTAATGAATTTTGATTCCATTCTTCTCATGTTACTCTATGAACTCATTAGAGGTGAATTATCTACCTCTATTAGATCTTAATCATTTGATTTTTCATCTAACCTCATTCTCTACCATGGCCTTACAGATATTGAATCTTTCAAATGCCTAAGACTTATCCTTAAAAAAGGTTACCCATGTCATTATTGAGTAATAATATAAAAATAAAATGAATTATCTCTATCCTTTAGATCCTCTTGTCTTAGTAAGACCACAAAGATTAGTATGAACTAACTCTAAAGGATTTATAGTTACATACTCCTTTATTTAAAATTTGACCCTTATCTATTTGCCTCGCTAACATTCCTTGCAAGTAGTGTCTACAGGTTTGGTTATCTTATACATGTGTCTAACACACTTATTTGATCTCAAATTTACTAAGTTATAAAAATTGACATGGCCCATTCTTCTATGCCATAACGAAATCTCATCAATTTTTCCTATTAGGTAGTTAATACCATTCACTTAATGAAGATTATAAATGTCGATTTTAGTTATTATCCCTTTTGCAAATAATGTTCTAGATCTCCCTATATTACATCCTTCTACATTAAATGTGACCTTATATCCATTGTCACACATTTGGCTGACACTTGGTAGATTATGTTTCAATCCTTCAACATAAAGGACATCATGTGTAGGTAGTTTTCCATCTATGTTCAAGGTTCATTTACCTCAAATATTTAATACAATATTGTATCCTAAGATGATATATACATCCTTAAATTTTCTTAGTTTTATGAACTTGTTATTGTCACCAATCATATGTTTTGATCAACCACTATCTATTATCCACAAATTATGTTCCTTATTATGGAGTTTAGTTTGAGAATCATAGATTGATCTTTCACCTTCCACACATCCTTGGGTTTCTTATTTGACTTATTTTCCCCCTTTTTAGAGACTTGTGAACCTTTGTTCACATTAAGAGGCATGGATTTCATCTTAATTTGTGTTTTGTTCTTACAAAGTTTGTTTTACATTGTTTAACTATGTGACCAAAATTATTGCAATTATAGCATATTACATTTGTATCTAACAAGGGTGAAAATGAATTTCTGCTTACATTTTTTTTCTCCTTTTATCTACAACTCTATAATAAATATCCCTATGACCAAACTAATTACAACTATACCAATAATGATAGAAAGATGAGGAATACCTAGTCATAACATTTTTCTATGCAGGATGAGAAAATCTTCTTAACTCTAGTTTCTTCAAATCTTTAAACCTTATGAAACCATCTACATTAGCTACCTTCGTCTTCTTTTATTCAAGCTTCTTTTCTCCTCTAGATTTCTTCTCATCAACAATGCTACTATTTATCTTTGTATTCTTTTAAGCTTTCTCTTTATTTGTTCTTAATTCTCTTTCTAATTTGAAGTTGTCATATAAGTTTGCAGATGTACTAGTTATGGAACTTTTTCCTTTTCGGAAACCAAAACCATATCTCTCTTTTGGAGGATGTTTAGAGTTGATCAATTCATCAAGAATGTTTGATCCTCCTTTAAGCTTCAAACCTTTTTCAATTTATTTTTTAGCTTTACCAAGTTCTTTTCTCAAAGCTACTATTTCTACTTCTAACTTCATGAACTCATCATATTTAGATTGTAGTTCAAGTTTGACTACATCTTCTATTATTTTGGCCTCTTCAACTTATGTCTTTAAGATAACCACCATTTGATCATATTTTCAAGACTTTTGGACATTTTTTAAATCTTTTTTGTCCAAGCTTCTTATGTCTTGAGTTATCTTTTATCAGCTTGTCAATTTCATCTAGAGCAAAGATGAGTTCACACTCTAGATCCATTTCTCCTTCTTCGTATTCCTCATCTGAGTCTTCAACTTCTTCCTGATCTACATAAGATGATCCTAATGTCATGAATAGGACTTACTTTTCCTAAGCCACAAAGGCATAGTCATGGTCATCATGAAAAATATCACAATCATTCAATCAATCACTATCTTCTTTTGTGTATAGGCCTTTCTTATTTTTTAAGAAGTTCTTCTTCATGGAATAGTGGAGTTTCATCTTTTTACTATAATATTCTTACTTAGATTCATCATTTTTGTTATAAATTCATTTAGTAGCAAAATTTCCTACATTAATATAGTTAAAGCATTTAAAGGGTAACTTACCTTTATACTTTTTAGACCCTCTTCTTAATCTTTAGACAAAGTTAGATTCTTCTTCATCAGTCTCCTTATATCTAGATTTAGGTGATTCTACCTTTACTATTTTGGATGATTTGAATGCAACTTATCTCTTGAAGGTATCTATTTATCCTATTCTCATCTCATAGGTTATGAATATTCCATGAAACTCATCAATAATGATTTTATCCATATATCTTGCTTCCTTTATTACATATATTTTTGAGCCATACCTTGATGACAGATATATTAAGACCTTTTTGACAATGACCAAATCTTTCATCTCTTCTCCAAGGCCTTTGATTTCATTAACTATTTCATCTACTCTAAGCAGGTAGTATGTAATTTTATCTTCTTCATTCATTTTAAGGCTTTCAAACGTGCCTTTGAATGTTTGTATCTTGCCCTGCTTTACCTTATCATCACCTTCATAGATGGTCTTTAATTTGTTCCATATATATTTTGCATTTTGATAATGCATCACTTTAACAAACTCTGAGTTAAATAATCTGTAAAGGATAGCATTCTTTGCCTTGACATTACTCTCATATGCCTTCTTTGAAGCCTGATGAATAGGAGTTGTAGCAAGAGTTGTATATCCATTTACAATAGACATCCATACATCAAAACCTAATAAATATAAATATGATTCCATTATAATGCTCCCAAATGCATATTTGATCCATCAAAAAGAGGTTCTTTATTTGAGGAAGAGCCTTCTTGACTATCCATTTGTGTTCACCATCCAAAATCTACATGAGCTGATTAAGCTTCTTCTAAGGAACTAGGGCTATGATAACAATTTTTAGAAAACAACTATCTACTAAGAGGGGGGGGTAAATCAATAGATTGAATAAATTAGTCCTTTAATACTTTTAATGTAGATTAAAAACATATATGTAGAGATTACATACACAAAAATGGATACAACACCATATATATATGTGAAAAACCCAATATGAGAAAAACTAGGGTGAGTAAAAATACTATAATATACTGTTCTAATTTATCCTCACAATCAAAACGTCACTAGTTATAACATTTAATGGCATTGACTAAAGAGACAACAATCCCCTAATTTAAGAGAACATATTCTAAAGAAGCACCAACTGCCTAAGTAAGCACCAACTCAGCTTATTTGATGGCACCCACCAATTAGATCTATATTCAAAATATGGAGTTATAACTCTAGTTTACAATATTGATTCATAAATGAATCCAATTCCAATTTTTTTTAGAATTCTAATCTATAACTTTTCAAACTCTACTCTTCATCTCTCTCTTCTCTTCCAGTCTACCCCTCTTCCTCTGTGTCTCTATATTTTATATTTGACACAATTCAACCACTTTAGTATCTTTAACCTATATCCTAGATGACATATATATAAGCATTTGATCTAGGTTTCACATCTTCTCTATGTTCACACTTGTTTGCTAACACATCATGCCAATTCTAGACTCAGTTCATATTTTTTGAAAAACATGTTTCCCAAATATTGAATTCATGCTCCACCACCATGATTATTGGTCTCATTACTAATTTTATCATATAATGGGCTCTATTTTTTATGTACATTCCATATTACACAAATTTGATTGATCAAAATACTCTATTTTATTGTTTGTGTGATATAATGCATCTTTCCTACATGGTTCTTTACTTGACCATTGTGATAAATAAATGTTTGAATATTAACTATTGATATTAAGTTTCATTCCATTATCTAATGATCCTAATTCAATTTTCCCAACTTTAAAATGCATCTATGAGATCAATTTTTGATAGGCTCACATGCTCTATTAGATCCTTATACACTTTCAAGCTTTAATGTTTCAACTTTAAAATGCATGTGTTGGATCTTTTGATCCAAGATCATGCACGTCATTATATATTCAAAGTTACAAAAAATTTACCTCTTTATAAAGTTAGACCTTGAGTTATTAATCTCATCTCATTGCTTCCTTAGTCTTTATAATGAATATGCTCTATCGATCTCATAAAACTACATCGATATTTAACTCACCTCTATGTCATTAAACATCGAGCACTTGATCTCATTTATTCCACTCACTTAATTATATATTCATTACATGATTACATTCTCACCATTCGATCTTCTATCAAGCTCAAAATTTATCTCTAATAAACTACCATGAATGTGACACTTGGCATCCTTGTGTTCCATTTGCACATTTATTGCTAGTTCTTACTATTGTGACACTTGGCATTCCTACATTAATCCTTGACTATTTGACTTTAAACTACTTTGTAGATTTACTGTGACTATTTTAATTTAAACTTCTTTGTAGATTTACTATGCAAGTTTCATGATTGTGATAGTTGTCACTATCATGTTTAATCATAGGTTCCTTTGACAAATTGACTTTACTATGCTTCATTAGATCTTCAAACGTATGATTAAGCACTAATCATTGATCAAGATAAGATAAATATTAAGTCTAAGACTTAGGAAATATTAAGGTATTTGATCACTACTCAAGTTGATCATTGTTATGTCAAAAGGGAAAGTTACACAATGATGATAAGGACTTAGGATATAACTTAAGTAATGGGTTCCTACCTATATCCAGTCAACATTAAAATAGAACATGATTATGAACACCATGACTAAAGATCATAGGGTTTTAGTATAAAACCCTAGTAATGTTTGAGAGTAAAGATATATAAATTCTAAGCTCATTTATTCTCAACTAAACTTGTAAACCATATGTTTAACATGCACTCAAAAAATCCATAACATATCTTAAATCAATTACTCTTTAATCCTCTAGAAATGGTCTCTATAAAAGCATGACAACTTTTCACTTTGAAATTATAAAACATGTTCTTCTCTCTAATCTCATGCCAAAAATCTCCATTTTGACATTAATTCAAACCATATTACCAACATAAAGGGGAAATAAAGGAGATCCAAAGTAGACTAGTAAAATGAAACTATAATGAGTTTAATTATTTGTGAAATGATCACATGGTATAAAGGGAATGAATAAAGGGAATAGGGTTGGTGTAACCAAGTCAAAATAATAATTATCCATGTTTGTAGGGATAAAATAACAAATAATTATGAAAAGAAAACAAGGAGTTCATAAGAAAAGAATAAAAAAGGTAATGATAAAGAAGAAATCCATAAGAAAACATAAATGATATTTATAAGTAATATAAAGTGTTAAATTAAAGTCACCATGTAAAATATATTAGAATTTGAAATAATTTCAAATTATATAACAAATAGATAAATATAAAATTGGAGCACATGTCCAATCCAAATGAAAATGTAAGAACACCATGTGTGTGTTCATAAGTACTAATAGATTTATCCACACACATTATCTAGAATATCTGATAAGTCTCTATGAAGTTGAATGCAAACTAAAGATAATGTCTCATCTATCTTTAATGAAAACTAGAAAATACTTCACATCTAATCTCCTAAAAAATAAAGGTAGGAATTCTTGATGGATCATATTGAGGATAGATATCATGCAAGGGATTCTCAAGAGAATGCATAGGATTGGTTTTTATAGGAGATTAAGGAGTCACTAGTGGGGGAAGATCTACATGCGAGGGACTCATAGATGGAGAAGGATCCATAGGTGAGGGACTCACAAGTGGTGAAAGATCATAGGTGAGGGAAGGTCCACAGGTGGATGATTCATAGGTGGAGGAATAATAGGTGAAAAAGGGACCACATGAAGTGATGGAACCATAGGGGAAGAAGGGGAGACATTCTTGCAAGAATGACCTACGGGAGCAATGGTAGAAGGTGTAGGAATGGTTAAAAGATGATACTTAAAATTTTGTTGAATGATGTGGCAATGATTGATGTGATGTGTGACACACTGGTGCCAAATAAAATATATCTCTTTGTAATTAGGAGTATACTCAAGTAGTACCTTTGGGGGAGGTATAGCCTTGTATGAAGAGTTAGGGGTAGAAGGATGCAAAGTATTAATATATTATTTTAGCTTACAATAATATATGGATGAATGATTATCTATGCTATTCAAGCAATATATACTCTTATGAGAAGTCTCAATAGGGGTACTCATAGGAGGAGGTGTAACAGGAGTGGAAGGAACTTGGGAAGGCTCATCAGCCCATTTGCTGGGAAATGGAGCTAAATGTGGTAAATGAAGTAAATCATCACCAATTAAAGGTGGTGTTAGTGGAGAGATAGGGTAAAGTTTGATAATAAGAATGATGGGAGTAGAAGTAGGAATAGAATCAACTAAAGTGGGTTTAAAAATAAGATTTGAACTGGGATCTACTGAGGGAGGGGTGGGGTCTACCAAAAGTTTAAGGAGAGTTAAATACATCTCAGGGATAAGTAGGTTATAGGGGTCATTATACCTAGTAAAGTGATAGGGCCTAGTCATAACATGATCTATAAGCATCCTCCTATAAGGTTATTAAAAAATTGGAGGTGTTCACACCATCTCTACCCTATGATAAAGAGGGAAGTGCTAAAATTAGGAATGATGTACAATGGAATAAGGAAGATACTAAAAGACTGAAGCAAAGAGGAATGATAATACATAATCTTAGAATCATGGGATTTAAGAAGACCTCCTAAGAATGAATCATATAAGGTATAACCATCATATTAATTAGGTGTATGAAGATCAATAATATAGGTAGGGATGACATTATCATCCAATGAGGTGTGATGAATGGAATGTTAAGTCTTAGTAAAGATAATGGGGATGTCATCACAAGGAGGTTGATGAGAACGAGGCTATAAAGAAGAAGAAAAACTAAGAGATGAGATGAGGTAAGACATATGAAGTTTTAATCTTTAGATTGATCTCATCAGGATCGTCATTATTAGAATATAAGAGGTTAGGGGAATATTCCAAATGATTTAAGGATGATCATTGTCACCTTGATTGGAATTGATGGGAAATTTAAATCATTGAGACTCAAAAAATGGAACACTTGGCAATGGTTCAAGGGTAGAAATCTTGAATATACCCCTATCTTGGAATTGTTAAAAATTCTAAGGATTGGTGTCACCTTGAATCCTATAGATGGCTCCATTGTAAGGAAATTTAATGCACTAGCAAGTGGAAGAAGCAACTGCTCTCATATAGTGAGTCCATGGCTTACCACGCAAAATTTTATAAGATAGAGGAAAGGTAAATATCATCACCTTCACATGAATAGTGGTAGGTGGGATGGTAATGGAGATCCCCACATAATCTAAAGGAGGAATTTGTCTTAAATCATATCCTTAAAATGTGTTACATGAGGATTTGATATTGAATTTAGAATATCCAAGGGTTTTGATAAAATTGAGAGAGGCAACACAAGTGCCATAACCCTCATCAATCAAGGCACACTTGACTTAGATATCACCAATTTAGACACTAATGAATAGAGGAGGATCCTATGCATGAAACACAATATCATCAGGGATCATGAAAGTGATCGGTAATTTGAGGGAAAGAAAAGTTTCTACTATTTTATCAACATATATGGACATCTCTTCACACTATTGTAATATGCTATTTTTAAATCTAGATAATGTAGATTCATGTACTACTAGGGGATGATGAGGGATGTTCATTTCAAACAAAAGTTTCATAAGATGGTTATGATGATGTGGTGAGGTCCTCATAAGCACAAGAAATGGAATTTTGGATGGGATATTATTAAGTTCCATGATAGGATCCCATTCATCATAACCCATAAGAAGATTGTTAAAAAGAGATTCATAGTTGAAGGGGATCCTAAAAAAGAAGAGCTAAATTACATTGGAATTTATGTTGATAAGAGGTAGAAGGTTTAGTGAGAGGATAAGTTGGTAGATTATGTTGAGAAGATGAAGCCATTGATGTAGGTTGGTTTTGAGAAGTGTTATAAGAAGTGTTTATAGAAGTTTGAGTATCATTGGTATTAGGTAAAGAAGATGGAGGGATGATATAAATAGAATGGTAAGTGTTATCTAAGGGATGAATTGGAATTGGTTCATTAAAATTTATAAAATCATCTTTCCCCAACTCATTTAAGTGATTTAGAGAAGTATCTTGGATAACACAAAATGTGAGGGTCAATGGAGGTGTGTAGATAGGTCGAGGATCAATAAAAGTAACTGCCCTTCACATATTAGTCATATTAACCACATTCTCTTCTAGAGTTGGGTCAATAAGACTTTCAAAATTGTTGGTAGAAGGAGTGGGTTTATTTTGGTTATCTTGGTGATTTGTAAGAGGATCTTTATAGATGGCCAAATGAGCATTAGCTTGATTCAAAGTTTGAGATTTAGTACTTTTTTGTGGGATTTAAAATAAATGTCATAGGCTTTTTGGTGCTTCTAAATGATAGAATCATGGTTAAAATTGAGACCAAGAATAAAAAACATAGCCAAATTATGAATTTGCCTATAGGTCTCATGAGAATGACCCCAACTAGCATGAAACTAACAAAATTTATTGGGATCATACCAAGATTTCATGGGAGAGGCCTAGGTATATATTTTTATTAATCATACTAAGGATAAATGTTTGTCAACATTGATGTTATTAGGTGAAGATAAATGAGGATTGTTAAATTACTAAGAAGGGAAAGCTTTTTTCAAAGATTGGTTAGGAACAACAACTTGAATAGTGTGAATGGTGTCATAAGAGTCCATGACACCATCATTGGTAGCATGAAAATTATTATTTTTGACTAATATTGGATTACCCATATATGATTGGGATGGATTGAATTGATGCATAAGGAAATCTTGACATTTAGCTTGGTCAATAGCCTCCTCTAAGGTACATGGAGAGAGAGTCTAGACCTGATATTACAACTTGGAAAAAAATAATTGGTAAAGATATGGAAAAGGTTATCATTAGCCATACTATTTTAACATTTGTTAGACAATTTTTTTCACATTTTAACAAAATATTGGGTAGTTTTAGATTCAAGCTACTTATAATTGATAAAATGGGGCAAGGTATTCTCAGGGAGATCACTAGTTTAGAACTATTGGACTAGAACATTTACTAATTCTTCCAAACTAGTAATATAATGAGTTTTATGTTGATTGTACTAATCTAAAGAATTACCCATGAGAGTTTTAGCTAATAGCTTGGTAGCAGTAAATGCATTTAATTTGACCCATTCTTTATATAGATTTCCAAATGTTTTTAGATGAATAGTAAGATTAATTAATCTATTGCAATAAATGGTAGGGGTGATACCTCTTATATTGATATTAGTAATTTTAGATATAAGACGATCATTTTGAAGATGCTTGACTATCTTGTTGACAAGAGGAGGTTAAGGGATGAGATTACCATGGGAATCCCAAAGAGGAGGTGGGGGATCATTATAATTATGTATGCCCCATGGCATATGTTGAGGATGGATTTGAATATGGATAAGGTGGTTTTGCATTTGCATCATTTGATTTACATTTTTAGTTTGAAAATCATTCATTTTATTAAGGGTTTGTAATAAAATCTGGTGGGTTTGATTTGTATTGTTCACATTGTTTGAAGCATTATAATTGGAAGTAGTGGCTTGGGTAACACTATGGGTATTAGTAGGATCTTGATAAGAGATGTTATAATGTGAGGCACTAGTGGAAAAAATTTCTTGTGTGGAAAATGATGGGATAGTAAAGGGATGAGAAGATGAAGCACTAGAGGCATGATTACCATGGGTAGAAAATGATGCACTAGTGGAAGAATTGAGGATAGTGGGCCTTGGAAGAGGTCCACTAGATGTAGAACCTACCATTCTAGTGGAGATACTAGGCATGGAGTTAGAGGAAATCAAAGAGGAAGAAGTCATGGTATGAGAAGGGGTCAAAATAGACAAAAGAGGCTAAGATGAAAAGAAGCTAGTATCCCCAAATCTATGTGAGAATGTGGGAGAAGGTTAATGAGGATCTTCAACTTGACAACTAATCATGAGATGGTAAATGTTAGAAGGATCTTTTCCTCAATGTAAAGGAAATTTAGAGATAAAGAAGAGAATTTTAGGTGTATACCTTAATTCATGTTGATATTCAAGTGAGAAGAGAGGATTACAAAGAAAAGAGAAATTAGGAGAGGTCCTGTAGTTTTTTGTGTGAGTGGATATATGAAAATTACTCTCATCCAAAAGAGGATGAATAATCTACTTATGGAAGACCCTATGAGGGTTGGTAGAACTCATCATATCCATTGAATTTAACTCATTTTTATCTTCAAATAGGAATTTCATGATGAGGGAGAAGGACTAGATAAGGCAAAAGTTATGCAAAAGTAAGGAAACAAGAAGAGGAATATAATGATACATATTTGACTGGGTCAACCTATTATTGAAAACAAGGTTTGAAAAATAAAAAATAGGAATACAAAGTTGATAGGGTTGACCTAGTTCTATAACTTGGGCAGAAAAAGATATAGAGTTGATAGGGTCAACCTAGTATTGTATCCTCAGGGGTATAAATTAATACTATGTCGATAGTGCCAACTCAATACTATAGGCAAGGGAAATAGACAGTGTGTAAGAGAATATGTCAAACAAAATGACTATGTACTGAAACAAGAAATTTTTTGCAAGTGCTTTTGAAATCAAGGAATGAAAAGAAACACACAATCTATTAGTTGAATGAAGATGATCTAATTGAGGCACACAACACAAAACCTTGCACCAATGATAACTAATGTAAGTTCTTACAATACAACATATAATTTATCAAAGAGCAAACAATCAACTTAGAAAGTAAATGCTAACTAAATGGTCATCCTAAATACTGTTAGATTATTAGAGTATGATTTTCAGTGTGATAGGAATTTGGCTATAAGTAATAAATTAAAAAGTGATCTATAGATGGTTCTAGGACATTTAGGCTAAAAAATATCTATTTTGCTAATGGTACTGGCTTAGTATTGTGGCCTACTCCCTCACTTCACACACTACAACCATGATGATTTTGGGTGCTTTGCCAATATATACCATTAACCACATGTTTATTCTTGGCCAAAATACTAATTCAACTTACCCCTTGGTGATTAAATCCAAGTAGGTAGGCCTCAAGTAGATGATTTTTTAAATGCATTTTAAAATTATGTGATTTGGTAGTGTGTACATTAAAGAGAAAAATAGTGTAAAAAAGTGTATATTGAAAAACCACCTAATTATACTATGTGATATATTTTAAAAATGAAAGCAACTAAAAGTGAAAGTGTGAGATAATTACTAACATATAAGTGTTAATTCCAACATTAAAACATAGTTTAGTGTTAGTTTAGATGACAATATATACAAAGATTATATAATAGAATCGGAAAGGTTACTACTATATTATTGAAGTAAGGGTCTGTTAAGAACTATGTCAACCATGTTAACCTAGTCTTTTAGATAGAAGATAAAATATATAACTAGGTCAATAGAGTGGAATTAGTTTGGTGTATAAGGGTAATTTTAAAGAATATAAATTGTGAAAAATAGAACTGTAATGAATAATAGAAATGAAAGAGAAAGAGATAAAGGAAACTTAGTGGGTTGGATGATAAAGAAGAAAGTGAGATTATTGTTGAAGTGCCTTGATGTTTACTTAAAAATCAAATCAAGTGTGTTGACTAGGTCGACTTAGTTTTATATTTCCCTATTTACTAAAATTTATGAATAATTCTATGTTAGTAGTGTCAACCTCGTATGTTTTTTGAAAGTTTGGAAGTGTACTATGTTAATCGAGTCAACCTAGTAGCCTACCTAGAAGTGAAAATTTGTACTATGTCAACCTTTTCAAATCAATAGCCTATATCTGATGAAGACCTACATAAATATAACATATGCATATTAATGCAACTATTTGTTAAAACTATGAATAGAAGTTAGAAACTATACTAGCACTATCGACCTAGTATCACAAATATAGAAAATTAATAAATAGCATTATAAAATAATAAAAAATGTGAGATAAAACTTGTAAAGGTTAGATTCACATCAGTTTCACTAGAATGTATGCAATTATAAATGCATCATGTATATAAATCAATCCTAACTTGGAGAAGATATATCATAATTACATTTATGATTGGGGATACATTAGATAACCAAGAACATTAGTAATATGGGGATCTGCTAGACTTAATTAGGGGATATCTTATAACAATAAACAATACTAGAGAGGTTTTCAAATCCTCCAATCAAGAAGGATTATGCAATAACCCTAACTAGGTCCTCTGTTTTCATATTCACTAAACTAATAACAAGTAAAGTCTAATCTAGTGCTCACCAAAGCTTGTGACACAAAGTGGCGGTAATAAATAACAAAAGAAAACATGAATAAGATACATATACTTAATTACATTTATATGGAATCCTAATAAATTAAATATAAGTACAAATTCATATTTATCTACTCTTATAAAGGAGGAACAAAGTTAGGAATACTTACCTTTGAAGACAAACCCATCGAACCTTGATCTCTCCCTTGGCCAAGGTGATTCACAAGAGTTTGTTTTGGTATGTAAGAATGGAAAGTATAAATCAGGTCTAGGCTACACAACCTATCAATGCATCCAAAACTTCTCCAAAACATAAGCTTTGTATCTCAAAAGAAAGTATGAAACCCTAAGCTTGCTCTTCAAGTAGAATGGTGGATAAGAAGATGTGTAATAGCTCTTACTTCTTCTTATCTTCTCTAAATAATGGTGAAATAATCTTGTATATATAGGTAGATTTAACCCTAATCCCTTACAAATGTTTTTGTTGATAGGTTCGATCTAGTCAACCTAGTACAATTATGCAAAAAAATTCACTAGGTCATAGGCAAGGTCGGCCAAGAGCTGACCTAGACTCTAAATGATTTTTACCCAAAATTGTATAGGGTCATCCTAGTCAACCTAGTATAATAAAATATCAAAAGGGGCTTAAGGATAGGAAAATGGGGACAAAAGGTGAGAATGACTGATCAGTGTGAAATAAAGAAGAAAACACTTAGGTATATGGTTTTCAAGAGACAAGTGTGTATATAACAAGTGGAAAAAGGGACAACAATACTGTGAAGCACCAATGGTTTGCCCACCCCTTTCTCGATGCATCCCTTAAGGCATGCACTTGGAGATATTGAGACTTGATGGGTTTTTGCAAGATAAAGAGATTTAGTAAGTGATAAAAGTTTAAAAATATTATGTGTATATAGGGAAATCATTCAAAAACCCTCTTCTTACCTTATAAAGAATGTGAGAAGGTATGGTTTTATGCTCAGACCTAGAAGGAGAGTTTTCATGGAGAATAATGGTTCTTGGAGATGTTTAAGAGGTCTTCCCACTCCAAATTAAAGGCATTGGTTCATAATTTGAGGTCTTCATCTTTATGAACAATTATTAACAAAATAAGACATCATAAACCCTTTTAGAACCCTTAAAATGACATGATTTCCAAATTTTTCATTCTAAGTGTTTATAATGAGTATGAATCATCTTGAAACCACCTTGATGTCATATAAGGATCTCATAGGTACGTATTTAAGTCATTTGATGGAACATGTGGAGTAGCTGAGGGAAGGAAAAGTCCTAAATTTGTAGGTTATGGGCATAAATCAGGGTATATAGATATATGAGGACCTTTTAATAATTTTAGGAGGTCTATTAAGCCTATGAAAAGTTATATGGGTCTCCACCAGTATTTCAAAATTTTGTGAAGGTGCCAAAATGATTTTTCAAGCTATAATAAGTCTTATACAATACTGGCTTCTTGTTACCATACAGATAAAGAAGTTGTAAACATGAACTAGTGATACCAAGGGTAATGGGAGTGATATTTAATGAATACCAAAAATATTTCATAGCGTGGAGGTGGTGGTTAGTCTAAGAGGATCAGGTCATGTGTCAAAACATTAACTCCAATCAAGAAAGACTTGTAACTCCCCAAATCAATAATTTGGGTAGTTTAATAGAAGGGTGATGAGTCATTCAAAGAGCTAAATATCCTTTCTTATTCCAAATATTTACAATATCATGATCACACCATGCCAACACATGATAATAAGGATTTTTATGACTACTCTTGCTTAGTTTCTTGTGTTGTAACTAATTTGTGAAGGATGACACTTGTCATGGACATTCTCAACCTCTCTTCTATATCTCTCTCTTCTTATTTCTCCTATATGTATGTCCTTTCAATGCTTGTAATGGATCCTTACATCAGGTCTATGGTTAAAGTATTCTCTTTTGTATTCTCTTTGATCAATAAATGACTATTGTTACCTCCTTCTATGATTTTATATAGTTTGGAGCTTTGAATGGTTGATATAATCAAGTGTAGACTTAGCTCATCTTGGTTTATTATCTTATTCATATTTCCTTCATGTAGTTTGGTTCTTTGTTGTAGATTCGAGAGAGTGTAATTATAGGTTCCGTGAGAGTTAGAAGTGGTAAGTATCTTCCCTCCTATTCTCATATT